>PVJH01017659.1:16951-47552 GCA_004026705.1 Nesogale talazaci | reverse complement strand
CCTACCCTTCCACGCTCATCAATCCTGGATTAATTATATGTTATTATTATTTAATATCTTGCACTGTCCATTGTTTCCCTTCCCCTATATTTCTGTTATTCATTCCCTTCAGGGGAGGGTGCTATATAGCCAACCTTGTGAAGAGTTTCCCCTTTCTCCCTCCTCCTCCTCCCCAACTAAACCCTTCCCCTTATGATATGGTTACTCCCACTACTATTCCTGAGGGATTTATCCGTTCTGAATTCTATGTGTTGAGAGCTTTTATCTGTACCAATGTGTGTACTTCAGTCTATCCAAGTTTGTAAGGTAGAACTGGATCATGGTAGTGTGTGCAGCATTCGGGAACTATTGGAATGATGTGCTATAGCGCTTCTTGGTTGTGCTTTCCTTACAACCCTTTTGTGGGGGATGTTCAATTGTGTACAGACGGGCTTTGGTTCTCCACTCCAAATCCCCCTCATTCTCATCAGTACAGTTGTTTGTTTTCTGTCTTTTGATACCTGATACCTGATCCTGTCAACACTTCATGATCACACAGGCTGTTGTGGCTCTTCCATATGGGACTTATTTGTTTCCCTGCTAGATGGCTTCTCCTTTAATTTCAAGTCTTTAAGACCCCAGGCACTCTATCCCTTGCTAGCCGGGCACCATTCACTTTCTTCACCACATTTGCTTTTGCGTCCATTTGTCTTAAGCAATTGTGTCAGGAAGGTGAGTATCACGGGTGCCAGCTATCAGAAGAAAGTGTTGGGGGGCTGAGCCCCGGTGGCGTAAGTGGTTGAGTGTGGGACTGCAGCCCGCGGGCTTGGCGGTTCAAATGCAGCGGCGGCTCTCAGGAGCGGCACTGGGTAGCGCCCATGACCACCAGAGGCAGTGATGGCCCCCCCTCCCCCCAAAAAAAAGAAAGTGTTGGGCTGAGCCCCGGTGGCGTAGTGGTTGAGTGCGGGGACTGCGGCCCACTGGCTTGGCAGTTCAAATCTAGCAGCAGTTCTCCAGGAGCAAGGCTGGGCCTCCCACTCCCACCAGAGGGCAGTGATGCCCCCCCCAAAATGTGTTCTTGTGTTAGGGAGGCCTTGAGTAGAGGCCCAAAGTTCATCTGCTATCTTAATACTCAACATATAAATATATATACATTGGCCTCTATCCCTTTCATTATAAATTAATACATTTACATATATATGTCTATATCTATACTTCTATAAATAGCTTTTACCTCTTATTTCTTTCCTCTATTTCCTTTCACTTCCTCTAGTCACATTATCATGCTCAACCTCCACTTGGCTCCTAGTAATTCCTCTCAGATACATTGCACTTGATCAAATCCCACCAGGCATTATATGCCCTCCTTGCCATCAATTTCAGACTTCTTTTTGTTCCTTTATCTCTGATTTTGTTGGTTCCCCACTCCCATTCTCTGCCTCCTCTTCTCCCATGTCCCCCCATTGAACAATCTCCTTGAGATTGTTCATCCTATCTTGTATAGATAGACATAGAGTGAAAGAATAAACAAAATATAATAAAAAACCCAAAAGCAATAGATAGTTCCAGATCTGTCTGCTGTCCCTTATGTATGTTTTCTGTTCAAGTCTGATGAGGTCCAAAGTCCTATCCCTCAGGATTCCTTGGGAACTTGGTTACTTTACCCCCCTCGCTGCCCAGTTGCACTCCCTTTGCCTTTCACCCCACTGTGCCTGGGGCAGACTACCAGAGGAAGGCCAGCCTCCGATCCATCCATCCATCCATCCATCACAGGTCTGGTAGGCACAGTTGTACAGCGATAATTATTACTTATTGTAGTGAAGTTATAGAGAGCACGAGACAGAGAGGAATCATAAGAGTCAGACACATATCTCATCATGGTAGCATGCTCACCTCCCGATGGGGCCGTCCATGTGGAGAGACAGTGAGTGGGGGGAGGGATTAAATGAGGGAGAGGGACCTACAGCTTCCGGAGCTGAGAGGAATTGAGAGAGAGAGAGGGAAGAGAGAGAGCCTTATTCTTACGTCCAATCCTTAGATACACTTTGGAGCCAAGCCAGGCTACTAATTACAGGTAAGGTCATGCGTCACAGAAAGGGGCTGTGCTATATGCACACGTTATAGGAAAGGGAGGTATGGGGTCCCATGTGACAATCAGACCCTAGACTCCTGGAGGTGGCCAAACAGGTTAGACTAGAGATCATTAACAACAGCGTGTGAATCTGCCCACAGGCTTTAAGGGAAGGGAACCACCATCCTAACAGCAGGGGAGTCAGCTCTGATGTGAGACACAGAAAGGCCTTTTATCAACTCTCTTTAGGGAGAATTACTAGACTTCCAACCAAATGCTGGTAAATAGTTTGCTTAATATTTTGGAGTATATATAGTTGTGGAAAAGTCCTTTCTTCATTCCACAGCAGACTGGGCACACTTTCTGCACAATGTCTCCAGTGCTGCCCCTGTATTGCTATGGTCAGTGAGGGAATGTCATGTCTCCTGGTGAGGCCAGCTTTACGGTCCTCTCTATGCACTGGCTGCTCTGCGCAGGGATGCTGCACCCAGGGCTGGATGGGCCGTGATGAGAGTCTCTCTCTCTTTCTCTCTCTCTAAGTTCTCTCTCGTGTGTTCTGGACAGACTCACCTTTCTCCCTGGGGTGTATATGATTGATTTTGCAATGTCCTTTTTGACAACGAATGCCAAGGCATTGCTTTCTTGATTATGTTATTCCCAGCATAGTAAATCATAGAATCTTCTGATAGAAAATGACCAATACCAATCCATGTCAGCTCATTAATGCCTAGGATATCAGTCTTTATGTATTCATTTATTTTTTTATCACTTCCAGTTTTTTTACATTCATACCACCCACATTGCAAGTTCTCATCATTAGTAGATTTTTGCAGCTGTGTCCCCTTACCTTGCATTGTGTCCCATCAGCAAATGCAGATCCCTAAGGCTCCACGCCCACCAGCCATAGCCGTGCGACCTGCGGGGCCCTGCCTTCCACACTATCTCTGACAGTGTTCTGCTTATATTCATTGGACAGTCAGTATCTGACAATGCTTTGAAGCTATGCATAAGGTTTGCAGTGGTTCCTCCCTCCAAAATGGGGAGGTAGGTCTTTTTTCTTTCTTTCTTTTTTTTTTTGGGTGGGGGGGCATCACTGCTCTCCGGTGGTGGGAGTAGGAGGCCCAGCCCCACTGCTGGAATTGAACCTCTGTCCCAGTGGGCTGCAGTCCCGCGCACAACCACTGTGCCACTGGGGCTCAGCCCCTTTTTTCAATGTGCATTCCTAGTCCGGCTCTCCGCTGAATCCTGTTCACTTTGGGTGACCTCCCTGGCATTTGAAATCCCAGTGACAGAGTTCCCAGCATCATACAAGCCACCTCAGTCTGACCAACTGACAGACAAATGGTCTGGTCATTAACATTTAGTGTCAACTTGGCTGACCTATGGGCCGGCAATTATGCAATGATGCAATTTGGTAGCTGACAATAATTTAATTTAATATGCTACATGTTGGCAGCTGTGTAACTATGTAGTCATTCTCTGTTGTGTGATCTGATGTGGTCATCTCCATTTTCACATAATGCTGATTTCTGCATAATTACAGAACGCGGTCTTTGGAGCCTGAATATGCCAATAAGTGAATATGCCAATAAATATCTCAGCAGAACTATGGTGGCAGAGGCCATGGCAAAGGGACCAGGAGACAGGGCGAGGAGCCATACTGTGGACACCACGAAACTGAAGCGGGAGGCAGAGCAGCAGATGGGCTTCCTGACCTAAGGGGGCAGAGGTTAAAGGATCATAGAACTGAGAGCCTGAGGACCAGAGAGTGACTGCTGGGTGAGGAGAGATGCTGCACTGAAACTTCCTGTTTTTCTAACGAACCCCAATGTTTCTGAGTGCTATCTGTGAGCTCGATTTGGCGGTCGCAATGCATTATTGTGGCAGTCATGTACTCTCTGGTCAATTTCAGGATTGGGAATGTAGGGGTGTAGGTCTGTCAATCTGGAGATAGCCAGTGAGGCCTCTGTGTGGGCATGACTTTCTCCTGAGAATTCTGGGAAATCTCCTGATATTTCCCTCTCAAAGGTGAGAAACTTAGAACTCAGTCCCTTGGAAAGGCTCTACTGATAGACGTGGGGTTGACTCCCTGCGAGACATCTCGAAGGAGAAGCCGCATGGGCTTGCCCTGATGGAATCAGACCTCTGGGATGGGAGAAGCCATGTTGAGACTCCTGCCAGTGCTGAGATGCTTGGGAGGTCACGAGAGGCCCCTGCCAGCACTGAGATGTTTCTATCACCACTGGATACACAAGAGTCTGCACCCACTGGCCTGTGATTGTCCTGGCGTCATTGTATGTGCTTCGTGAGTCTGAAGAGGGCTTATGGATTGGTATCGGACATATGGACCAATATTGGACTTATGAACTTGGACTGGGTTGGTATGCTTCCTCAATGTTCCATTCCTCTTGTATATAAACTTCTCCCACATATATATTCATGAATTTGTTTCTCTAGTCTACCTGGACTAACACAATATCAAACCCGGCAGTAAAGTAGAGCATCGTGGTGGAAGGCTTGCTGTCAGAAGAGGGTAAAGGAAGGACGGAGGATGGGGTGCAGGCTGATCTGAACTCTTCCTTGTGGCGATCAGCCCTTGGAGAACATGGGGTTGGATTCCCCTTTGTGTGGCCAGAGGAGACCAGATGTGACCCTCACCATATCTTCACATCTCAAGCCTGTCTACTTCATTCTGTTATCAAAGCTGATAAGACGTACACCCATAAAATATAGACCCATCCTTTCCTGCCTGCCTCTCCCCCCTCTCTCCTGCCGCTCAGTGCGGGATGCTCTCCCTCATCATGTAATCCCTTTCCCCACTCTCTCTCTCCACATGGACCACCCAGCGGGGCGGAGGAGGAACTCATGGGAAAATGCGAGCACCCAGAAGACCTGCAGATACAGACTCTTCGATGGCTGTTTGGTTCGGAGCAAATCAGAAGAACTGAGGATGCAGTCTGCAGAGAAGAGAGCATTTTCTTCTTCTAAAAGAAGAGCCATGTGGTCATGAGTGTGGCCCGGTGTGTATATCACTCTGGATGAAAGAAGATACAGGAGATGGTCACTCGGAGGAGCTCTGAGACTGAGAAGATATTTAAGAAATAAACTACTCTCTATCCCAACCCTGAACAAGATGCACATAAATGATGCCAATGGGTTATGCAGCTCCTTTACTTTTCCTTGAGAGCAGTGAAAATCATCATGAGAGAATGCTCACCTTTAACTAATCACCGTTCTTACTCTAAAGGGCAAATGCAAGACTCTCCTCTCCTCTCCTCTTTTTTCCTTATTTTACAAGCATTAAGCATTGATTTCAGAGTATTTGAAAAATACAATAAGAAAAGTATTTTGGGGGGGCATCACTGCCCTTTGGTGGTTGTGGGAGCTACCCAGCCTTGCTGCTGCTGGATTTGAACCTCCAAGGCAGTGGGCCGCAGACCCGCATGCAACCACTATGCCACCGGAGCTCAGCCCCTAAGAAAAGTATCTTTTATCAAACAATTTTATTGGTGTGCAATTTAAAAAAATATGGACCAATTTCATATCTGAAAGGAAATGCAAAGTTTCAAAACAAAATAACAGCAAATAGAATCTGGTAGTATATATTTAAAAAAAAAACACACATCCAGATGCAGTTGATTTTGGAAATGCAAAGGTGGTTTTATCAGTGTTATTAGCTCCACTATATACATGATAAACTTGGGACTCAGACAGGTTAAGCAAGTTACGCTGGGTATTGATTCAGGACTGGACTCCAGCTTGGCCTCACTCTAAAGCCATTTTCTTCTGAGGAAGAGAAAGTAGAAGTGGGAACTTGGATCAAAAACCCCACATACTATAAAATTCTTCAGTTCACCTCAATAGTCCATCTCTTGAGACACACACACACACACACACACACACACACACACAAGAGCACCACAACCACAGCCCTCATCCCTTTCTGTGCCAAGTATTTGGTTCTTGGTTTCTTGTCCCCAGTCTCCATCCTTTCGGTCCCTCATTTCTCGTCTCCAGGGATTTTTATGGAGACAAAAGCGCCATCTATTGGTCACCTTGTGTGCATCTGGTGGTGATGGGGCACCCTAGACTGGAGCAGGAAGTCAGTGGTATTAAGCCGGGGTCCACTGGACTGGGGATGGTCCCTGGGGTCTGAAAAGCACTTGTTCTCGAGAAGAACCCAGTGGTCTGGGGTGGAAGAGGAAACCTGCTTCTTGGGGGAAGGTCTCCCAGCTCTTCCACCTTCTGCCCTGTGCTGCTCCCTAAGGATCCTCCCTGAGGATTCAGAGATGAATCAGACACTGCCTGTGCATGGAGGAGCCAGAGACTGACACATGACAACATCGTGAATAGAGTGCTTGACAAGAAGTGGAAGCTATGACATCACCTTGATGCCTTACCAGTGTGATCTTTGGCCTGACCTCAGTCTCAGGCTCCGCAAAAACATAACTACGCCATCCTCTCTAAGTGGAGGTGTCCTGGTGGCATAGCTGGGGTAGGCACAAGATTGACGGTTCAAACTGACCAGCTGCTCCGTGGGAGAAAGGGAACTCTATGGAGGGTCTCTGTGAGTTGTCATGCATTTGGTGACTTTGGATTTGGAGGGAGCAGGCCTGCCTGTTTTTTGACAAGCAAATAGTCAGCCCTCAGCATCCATTGGCTTTCTCATCCTCTACCTTTAACAAACAAAAGGAGGCCGGTTGGTGCAGGAGTTACAAGTTGGTCTATGAGATCGTTATGGTTTATTGTGACAACCTGGCCAGTAAGCACACGTGGGATTAATGGAAAGGTCGAGCGATAAATGGAAAGGTCGAGCGATAAATGGTTCAGCGAACCTCACCTTTCTATTCTCAGGTCTCTTGTTCTCTGATGGTCGGACCAGGGTGCAGCTGCCTTGCCCAGTTCCCTGTTTCAGCTTCCAAGGCTCACTTCCTGCGAGACATCCCCAAGGAGAAGCCGCATGGACCTACCCTGGTGCAGCCCTGGGTGCTGCAGCAGCCGTGTGGAGGCCCCTGCCAGCACGGAGATGCTGACATGCTCCCTGATTTCGACTTCCCACCTGCAGTCAGTGTCATGGTGTGTGTCTTGTGCGATTGAGGAGGACTCTGTAGATGGGTGTCGGACATATGGGCTCATGTTGGACTTAGGGGCTTGGACAGCACTGGGTGGGATGCTTTCTTAATGTACACTTCCCTTTTCTATAAAACTCTCTTATACATATGGATGTCTGTGGATTTGTTTCTATAGTGTACTCAGACTCGCACAGCCCACTAGCCTTAAGGTCAGAAGTTCAAATCCACCAGCAACTCTGAGGGAGAAAGACTAGACTTTCCATTCCAGGTAAGAGTAATGGCTTATCATTTGATCTCCTTTTCGACCATTTTAAAGTTGTTCAGTTAAAAAACAGAAAGCAAGAGGAAATGCACATGGATTCCGCCTCTGGGGAGTCCCACGTACCAGGGAGGTGAGCAGCCTTGCTGACATGAAGAGCACACTGGAAATTGGCGGAGATACAGTCAGGTTAGAGATCAGCACCTATCATTTCATCTCCCTTATGAGCCACTTGAAACGTTTCCTAGTTTTTAATATTTTCTGCTTTCTTTTTGACTAAGGTTTTTATTATTATTAGTTTGGGGCTTTAAAACATGTTTTCCTATAGAGGAAATTCAGGATAGGTGTGTCTATGGAGACAGTCACTGGATGAATGGTTCCTTGGGGGCCTGGCGGGGGGTGGGGGGATGGAGAGCTAGTAGCTATGAGTAGAAGATCGAAGAAAAGTTTTCAAACTGATTGTGAAGATGCTCGTACAACTCTTCTGGATGTGATTATTGAATTGTATGACATGTGACTTATAGGCTAATAACAGTTTTTTAATTTACATTTTATTTTATTTGGGGCTCTTACAGCACTTATCACAATCATATCATATATATCCATTGTATCAAACACATCTTCAGATATATTGTCTTCATTTTTTTTCAAAACATTTTCTTTCTATTTGAGCTTCTGGTATCAGCTCTTCTTCCCTCATGCCCCCCTAACAATCTATAAATTATTCTCTTCATTCATGTTTTATACTGACTTCTGTCCAATTTCACCCACCTTTCTGCTGTCCATTCTCTGGGATGGGGGCCAAGTGTGGATCATTGTGATCTGTCCCCCCCCCCTTACCCTCCTAGTATCACTGCTCCCCTTATTGGTCCTCAGGGGGTTATCTGCTCTGGCTTCCCTGTGTTTCAAGCTTTTATGTGTACCATCGGTAGAACAGAATTGGGGAAGAAAGCATTAAAGAACCAAAGGAAGGTGGCGTTTCAGCGGTGCTGGACTGCACTGACCGACTCTTCTTTTCCTTGTGGCTGTTCTGACAGGGGTGTCCAATTCACTATTGATGGGCTCTGGTTCTCTACTCTGCCCTCCTCTTCATTTCCATTGATAAGGTTTTTGCTTTGCTTTGTGTCTTTGATGCCCGAGGGGGAAAAATACACTGTGGTTCTTTTTTTTTTTAAGTTATAGTCACAGAAGACCCACAAGGCAGTTCTATCCTGTCCTTTAGGGTTACTGAGTCAGAGTCGACTTGAAGGCAGTGGGGCTTGTTTGTTTGCTTTTTGGGGTGGTGGTGGTGGTTGTCTTTAACACACACTGCTATCATCCATATTTTCAAGTAGATGGTGCTTGAAAGTGTAGTGATTTTTTGGATTTCTCTCTTCTATACTCAGCTTCATTTATTGGGATTATTCCAATGTCTCTTTTATTTATTTATTGTAAAATTTACTTTTAAATCATTTTATTGGGGACTTGTACAACTCTTATCACAATACATCCATCCACCCACTGTGTCAAGCACGTTTGTTGCCATCATTCTTCTCAAAACATTTGCTTTCTACTTGAGTCCTTGGTATCCACTTTTTTTCCCCCTTAACCTCCCCTTGATAATTTACAAATTGTGATTATTTTGTCATGTATTACACTGTCTGATATCTCCCTTCACCCACTTTTCTGTTGTCTGCCCCCCAGGGAGGGGGTTATATGTAGAGCCTTGTGATTGGCTTGTCATTTCTCCCCTACCTTGGCTCTTGGTCATGAGGTGGGTGGTGTTCCCACTTACCCAATGAGCCGATCTCAGAAAGATTACAGCCTAATTCCATGATGCTCACTGTTAGTCTGGGTAGACTAGAGAAACAAATTCATAGACACGCATAAGGATATAAGGGAAAGGTTTAAATACAAGAGGAATGGAATATTGAGAAAGCATCCCAACCCAGTCCAGTTCAAAGTCATAAGTCTGATATTAGCCCATATGTTCGATACCGGTCTATAAAGTCTCCTTCCAATTCATGAAGTCACAGGCCAGTGGGTGCAGAGTTCCGGCTCTGGCAGGGGTCCCCTCATGGCTCCTCGTTTCTGGGGCTTAGGATCCATCAGCAGTATCCAATGGTGATGGAAACATCTCAGCGCTGGGAGGTGTCTCTCTGTGGCTTTTCCAGCTTCAGAGGTCTGGTTCCATCAGGGTAAGGCTGTGTGGCTTCTCCTCAAGCTCTTCCACTTCCTCAGATGCTACCGCCTTGTCTTGTCAGTGGAGTGATTCCCAAAAACTGGGAGATGGTCTTTCATCTTCATGAGGGAAATATCATGAGACTTTCCAGAATTCTCAGAGAAAGCCATGCCCACAGAGGTCTCATTGGCTACTCTAGATTGACAGGCTAGCCTTCACCCCTAGACTTCCAATCATGAAATCGACATCAAGCACATGACTGCAACACTCATCTTCCCAACACAACTGCTGAAGACAAAGTGAGTGCATAAGCACATGTAGTGAAGAAAGCTGATGGTGCCCCGCTATCAAAAGACATAGCATCTGTGGTCGTAAAGGCTTGAAGATAAACAAGTGGCCATCTAGCTCAGAAGCAACAAAGTCCACACGGAAAAAGAACACCAGCCAATGTCAGCATGAGGTATTGATGGAATCAGATATTAGGTATCAAAGAATAAAAAATCATCACATTGTGAATAAGGGGGAGGGTGGAGTGGGGACCCAAAGCCCATCTGTAGGCAACTGGACATCCCCTTACAGAAGGGTCACAGGGAGATGAGCTAGTGAGGGTACAGTGTAGCAATGATGAAACATAGGATGTATACTGGGACAGATGGGAACTGGAGACAGGGAATCCAGGACAGAAGAACCCCTCAGGACCAGTGGTGAGAGTGGCAATCTCAGGAGAATGAAGGGAAGGTGGGGTATAAAGGGGGAACCCATTACAAGGATCTACATTTAACCTCTTGCTGGGGGACAGAAAACAGAAAAATGGGTGAAGGGAGATGTTGGACAGTGTAAGACATGACAAAATAATAATAATTTGTAAATTATCAAGGGTTCATGAGGGAGGGAAAAAATAAGGAGCTGATACCAAGAGCAGAGGGAGGAGTGTGTCAGGGCTTTCTTTTGCCCCCTGGAATTGGACCAGAGAGTCGGATTCAGCCTTGTGGATCCATCACACTGAAACCATGGAGCTTTCAGGCTTCTCTGGTTCTACAAGTCTATGGAGAAGGTAAAGGCACTGATGGGTGAGGTTCAACTTTGGAAAACAAGCTTCTCTGCTTCCCTCTGAATGACCCAAGTGCATTCCCTGGCTGCAGCAGAAGTGGACTGAGGGCAAGTTTCAAACCCGATGATTACAGGGCATGTCTCTCCCTCCTCCTCCCCTACCTCATGCATCTCCAGACTCCAGCTGCTCCCTGGAGAACCATCGCACTCTGGTTGAGGAATGTGGGATGCCTCAGAACTGGAAACATGAGGTCAGCCTGGGGGAAGATTTTGACTAGGGCCAGGAGAGGGACACAGAGGATTCGGAAAGCGATCTCGTTTTCAAGAGGTGAGCAGGTTGCCTGAAATTTCCTGAAAATTAAGCAGTAACTTAGCTCCACTAGTAGAGTGTCTATGCTTTAAGATCAATCAGTATGGGGTCAAACTGACAATGGCTGCTCAAAAGAACAGAGACCTTCAGAACCCTGAGTTTATTTTAATGTGTGGTAGGGTGCTCAGAAAAGGAAGGCGAGGATACTTGCCTAGAAGAATGTAAACGATGCTGCTGAATTATACATATAGAAACTGGCATGGGGACTGATTTTGCTGTGGCTTATTCTCTTTTTTTTTTTGGGCATCACTGCTCTCCGGTGGTGGGAGTAGGAGGCCCAGCCCCACTGCTGGAATTGAACCTCCGTCCCAGTGGGTCGCAGTCCCGCGCACAACCACTACACCACCGGGGCTCAGCCCACTGTGTCTTATTCTCAATGACAACAAGAGAGTCGTTTCTTTTTGTCAAGAGGGTGTTGGCAGTCACATTGGAGTTTCACCCGTCATAGCGTTGCTTCATAATTACTTAGCATATGTAAATGAAACACTGATTATTGGCTGCTGTGATTCTTTACTTTGCAAGGGACATCACAGTCATCAGAAGTCTCCATGTTCTCTACACATGCTTGGGGTAGACAGAGGCAGGCCAGGCATCTTTCATTTGTTAGGTAAGGCTTGACAAGGACATGGCAAGTTTGAGGCTGCATAAGGGCAGTTTCCATAAGAATGTGTGCAGACAGTTCAAGGTAGCAGACGTTGGCCTCAGGGACCCAGGACTTCTCTCTTGTGGCTCTGGTTGTGACCTAGGCTTTGGGGGTCTGGGCTGTGTTGTCTTAATTAATGTTCTCTATTTTATCTCTCAGTTCAAATTTCTGTTGCAAGGGCTGAGCTCCCGTGGCGTAGTGGTTGTGCACGGGACTGCGGCCCACTGGGATGGAGGTTCAATTCCAGCAGTGGGGCTGGGCCACCTACTCCCACCGCCGGAGAGCAGTGGTTGCTCCCCCCCAAAACAACAACAACAACAAAATTTCTGTTGCAATAGCTACACAGAGCTCACAGACAAAATTCACGATTAAAGAGTTTATTAGGAAAGTTCCCAACTTGGAATGCCAGTGAGAAATGCTCAGGGTTGTTACTTCAGGACAGGGACCCTTTCTTTCAGATCTGTTGAGACATGCACCAAGGGGTCTACCACTCCTCTGGAAACCTCAGCCTGACAGCATTCAGCTCAAGGTCAGTGACTCAGCTATCCCAGCTCTTGGAGAAGAGCCCAGAGCCACCCTGCTCCAGTAAACCTCTGCCAAGAGACACCAGGCTTCACTTCCAAGGATCAGCAAGCCCCGTTTCCTGAACTATGTGCCCAAAGGCACCCCACTCAAGTAAGCCTCAACTTGAAGGTACTCACTCAGCTCCACTTTCTTGAGTCAGCAACTCCAGCTTCCTGAATTAAGTGCCCAGAGGCACCCCACTCTGCAAACCAGCCTTCTGTACCCCAAAGGTTTACTCTGTGGGTTGGGAAGTCCAGCACTTTGTTCCATGCTCTGCCTCCCGATTCTGCTGCTGCTCCTCGATGTTATTGTCGCTGTCTTCTGGTTTACTGTGAAGGACTCTTGGGTCCAGAGGATGAGCTCCACTCGTGGCTCTTGCTATAATGAGATCCTTTCTCCTGCTTCTCAAAGGGCTCCTTTTATATGCAGCGGATAGTGCTCCAGGTCTTCCTGTTTGAAATGACTTACAGGAGAATCTGATCAGCGTCTCCCTCCACCTTCTTACCAGATGCACCATCTCCCTCTGAAGGAAGGCTTCCAGAAACCACCATGTACATCACTACTGACACCTCATTGGCCAGGTCTTAGACATAAGGCCACTCCAAGCCCTGGATGGTATTGTGGACAACCATGTGCTCAGCTCAAAAAATGGAGGGTTCTCCTCCGAAATAAGACACCTTGGCCACATATATGGTCTTCTCTACTCTGACCCTCTCCTTCCCGACCTGCTCCTTCCCTCCCCTCTTGTTTATTGCACTGATTTGCCAAGGACTAAATTGTGATGCCATAACACATTGTGAATTAACTTCCATTCAGTGTTCAACAAACACTGACTGTTATTTATTAAGTGTTTATTATGTGTTGGCCCCTGGAATACAATGATGAGGAGAAATGGGCCCCGTCTGTGTGCTGTTGTAGAGTCTGCAGTCTAGCAGAGGTGAGCGAAATGAACCAATGAACACAAGTACTGTCCTAAGTGCTGTGAGGTCCAGAAGGATGGAGTCAGACGAGCATATGCAGCAAGTGGTGTGGGTAGCCGAGGGGGGCGGGGAAAACTTCCCAAGGGATAGAATCTTTGAGCTGAGATGTGATTGGGGTGAATATAAGTAGATGGAGTGGGGTCACAAGGAGGCGCATGGGTTGAGACATTGAGCTGGAAGGTAGCATGCCTTGTTGGAACTGAAGGCAGGCCAGGGTGGTTCTGGGAATCTAGACTCTAGTGGACAAGCGAATAGAGGTATTACAGGGCAGTGTGGACTATGATTGAGGCAGAGGGAAAATGAGTGAAGAAACTGGGAAGACATCTTGGGGAGCTGGGCACTGGGGAATCGTCAGGAATTCAATGGGCAACTTGGCAGGCTGAAGGACAGCTCCTCTTATAATGATTGGAGACACGAATGTATTGATAGCTGCAGCAGGGACAGGGAAGCTTATTGGTGAGTGGGGATGGCGGTGGTGCTGATGACAGTGCCAGAAAACCAATCTGGGAACACATCACACTTGCAGGGTCTCAGATGTTGGTTCTATGACTCCTTTTTTTTTTTTTTTAGAGCATCACTGCCCTCTGGTGGTGGGAGTAGGAGGCCCAGTCTTTGCCCCTGTAGAGCTGGAATTGAACCTCCATCCCAGTGGGCCGCAGTCCCACGCACAACCACTACGCCACCGGGGCTCAGCCCATCTCCTCTTTTCAATGCAAGTGAAATTCAATCAAACCAGCAGAATTTCAACTCAAGCCTAAGCAGAAAGCAGATGATATCTCTTTGTAATGGGTAGAAAGTCTAAGGGGTTTCAGGTATAGCTGGATACAGAGACAAGAAACCCAATCTCTCTCTCTCTCTCTCAGTGATTTCCCTCTGTGTGGACTTCAAATCAAACATGGAAGAATGTCAAACATCTTTTTCCACATGGCAAAAAGATGGCTGCTGACTGTGAGGCCTATGTACCTCTGCCTTCTGACTCAAAAGGGGGAGCACGCGCCACCCTCCCTGATGCCTCCAACCAGAGTCCCTATCTATCAAAGTTCTAGAGGCCTGGTGGTACAGTGGTTAGACACTGAGCTTCGATCCAGCAGCTGGAAGATCAGCAGCTGGAAACCACCAGTGACTCCTCAGAAGAAAGACAAGGTTTTTACTGCTGTAAAGAGTTGCTGTCTCAGAAACTCACAGGGGCTATCCTATCCTATCCTATCCTATCTTATCGAACCTGCATTAGCTCCGTGGCAATGAGTTTGGTTTGGAGAGGGTGGTTTACAGTCCACATAGTGAATCCTGTAGCAGGAATGATTGGTTAGGCTAAGGTGCCTAACCTTAGGCTGCTGGCACACGAGACCTTATGGTGCTTGTGCTACATTGAATGCAGCTGGGGTTACCTCACTGGGTCCCTAGCCCACGGAGTGATTAAAAGGGAGCGAGCTTAGACAGCCTCATCAGAACTCTATCATGTCCAGGAAGGGGAGTATCCCTCAACAGAGGCACGGGCACCCCAAGACTGTGAACATGTGGAGCTCATCACCTCCAAGGAGATTGAACTTTTCAAAACAAGCAATGGGGACCTGGGAGAGCTGGACAGGGCTCTGACCACTGTGCAGATAACTAGGAGAGGGAGGGAGGCGCAGAGGCTGAGAAAGCCTTGAGGGAACAGCGAGGATGTTCCATGTGAGAAAAGCTAGGGACCCGTGTGTGTGTGTGTGTTTGTGTGTGTGTACACACTTGATTTCTCAGTTTGAAAGGGGAAACTGAGGCAGAGAACCACAACAATGTAGTGATGCTGGAGTCAGGGACAGCAGGTAAGTTTATCTGCTAGAGCAGTGGTTCTCAACCTTCCTAACACCGTAACCCTTTAATACAGTTCCTCATGTTGTGGTGACCCCCAACCATAAAATTATTTTTGTTGCTACTTCATAACTGCAACTTTGCTACTGTTATGAATCATCATGTAAATATCTGATATGCAGGATATATTTTTATTGTTATAAATTGAACATAATTAAAGCACAGTGGTTCATCACAAAACAACATATCATGATGTACTGTGAAATATTTATTTCTAATTATAAGTAAGTGAGATTTTGTCTTGAAGCATGGTGTAGCATGGGTAACAGTCTTCACACCAACTACTCCTATGTGGGTGTATCTGCATGTGGGTGGACCCACCTGGAGATGGATAGAGGAGTAGTGTCTCAGTCCCTAAAACCATGGGAAATATGTATTTTCTGATGATCTTTGGTGACCGCTGTGAAAGGGTCATTTGACCCCCGCAGGGGTCGAGACCCACAGGTTGAGTATCGCTACGCTAGAGCGACATGCTCTCTGCCCGTCTCCTCAAGGGTGGGGAGATGTGGGATGAGACAACACCTATTCTCAACGGGCAAGTGCGTTGGACTAGGGGGTGTAGAGAAACAAATTCAGGACACTCGTCTGTGTATAGGAAGAGCTTGGTATCCAGAAGTAATGATATGTCAAGAAGGTTTCCCAGTCCAACTCGAGAGCTTAAGTCTGACGCTGATACATAAGACCCTCTTCAGACACACGAAACCACATCCTGGTGACAGAGAGAAGTGACCGAGGGAGCGGGAAGATCCCCGGCCCGTGGGTGCAGGGCTGTACGGATCCAGGTTGGTAGGCACATGGCAGGGCACTGACAGCTCTCAGGGTTGGGTGGTCCACGAGGCCATCCCTGGAGGCAGCAGAGTTTCAGCAGGTGGGAGGACAGGGGGACAGAGAGCAAGCACTTTCCAGAGTCCCTCACTCTTGTACAAATACCACACCTCTAAGCTTCTACTTGATTGGCCGGTTTGATTCTTTGCCTGGTTATGAGTGTGTAGTTGTTATGAGCAACTATGGTTATGAGCATCCAACTACCACAGCTGGGACATCTATTGACGATGCCAACTGGCTCTCTGGGAAGTCCCAGACAGAGGGAGAGGCACCACGCCTCCTTCCTTCACTGACGTGCACATGTCCGCACGTCTCTAACATTCAATGAGCACCTGCTCAATCAGGCTTTGTACCTGACAGGTGGTCATGATTAACAAGGATGGTAATGGTGATGACTACCTTAACGGAGCCCCGTCAAAGGTGCAGGCACTGGACTCGATGCTGCAGGGGTTTTATCTCTGTTCTCAGCCACAATCCACTGGGGCAGGTACGATGATTATCTTCTCTCTTCAGAGGCTGCTGAGAGGAGGGGCAAGACAGCAGGGTCCCGGAGCTCACTGTCTACAGGGGGCTTCCGACTGGAAAACAAGTCAGGACAACAGAGGGGCTGAGTCACTGCTCAGGACAAGGGTCTCAGGAAGCTTGGCATGTGAAATAGAAATGACCTCTTGAGAAGGGTGAGGGAAATGGAGTCAGCAGAAGGAACAGTATGTGCAAAGCAACATGGTGAGAAAGAACCGATCAGGTGTGAGCAGAGCACCGGGGCGGATGGGAAGGCATTGTGAGGGCAAGCACATGACTGGCAGGAGATGACTACCTCGGGGTCTCATACGATGACGATGACGCGCAAACCTGGCTCCCAGCTTCTGCTCCAACTCTGTGGTTGCAAGCTGCAAATTGCTCACCACACCGGGAGGCCTCCACTCACGGTTCAGAAATTTAGCAAAAGTCACCCAGCCCGTACCTCCTTTCCTGGAGGCTGCGGATGTTAGCATTTGCCTGACTTGAATGAAGCCTTTCCCACCCCCCGCCCGCCCCACTCCCCTGCCAGGTAAGGTGCTCAGCTAACCCCTGCCAGGTGCAGCCTTCAAAGCTGCTTTCAGGAGCACCGCGGACGCAGGGGCTCGGTGCTGGGCTGCGGACTGCAAGGTCTGCAGACTGGCCAGCAGTCCTTTCTCCAGTGCGCGCTCGACTGGATGGCAGGGACTTGGTCTTTGTCACAGGTGCTCGATCTGAGTGGGGGCTGGCAGAGACCGGATCAGCCCTCCCGAGCAGCTCTGTCCTCTTGCCTTCCATCACTGCCCTCTCCGGGAGCAGTGACCACCCCATCTCCAGCTCCTGCCAAGCCTCCCCTCTCTCATGTCCAAACTCCGGAGTCACCCCTTAAAACGAACTCTCCTCCATGCCACCACTCCTCATCTGAGCGAAATGGAGAAGCTGGCAAACAAGAGTGGAGAGTTCTGGGTCTATCTTGGCCACTAATTTGTTGTGTGACCTTGTTGTGCGGGCAAGCTGGGCCTCTCTGTACTCACTTGGGCACCAAGCTTTCAAAATCGACATTCAGATTTGGGGATAAATGACCAGACTTTGTTTAGTGTATGGAGGGCAGGTGGGGAGGATGAAGGACTGGTTTTCTGTCTGAGGAAGGAGAGGCAGGCAGAGGGGCAGACCAGGTAGTGTGGTATGCCAGGCTGGAATGAGGGGTTGAGGCTTTAGTTTCTGAAGAATGCCAAGCACCAAGAGTCGCAGACTAGGAAGTCAGAGAGAAGCTTTGAACTGGGATTTACAGCACGGAGACAGTAAAGCAAAGGACCACGCACCAGCAGATAACAAAGGTCCAGAGGCGGGGACTCTCTGAAGTCCTTTCCCATCAGGGTAGGAACACCACAGGGATGGGGGACCACCAGGGCTGTGGTCCTAGACCTTGTCTCACTGCGTGCCTCCTGCAGAGGTCACTGTTCCCTAGGACTTTGCCACTAGAGTCTGCAAGGGGAAGTGGCCTCCTCCCACCTTCTGGCTTCACCACTATACCCTGTCAGAGGCAGTAAGAAGCGAACGCAGAGCCTGTGTTGTGTACATGTGGAGGGTACACTGGGGGGTCAGGTTTGGGAAGCTAGGCCCTTTCCTTCTACTTAGCAACAATTTGGGCTCCAGAGGTGGGGAGACCAGCTCCCTGAGCGGGTGTTCCTAGAAGACAGGAGATCCTCCACCCACCCTTGGGTGAGCGGTTCTGCAGGTCTCCATGCCATGTCCTCACTGGAACCCTCCCGCTAAAATCAGTGACCGGATGGGCATGGGGGCATACTCACACATCCTTCCTCTCCGGCGGGGCTCTCATCCCCCTCGAGGCTCAGAGCTGGCTGCAGCCTCTGGCCAGGTGGCATGGCTTCAAGAGCCGGGCAATGTGGGGCCAAACACGGAGCCTTCCAGGCCTGTCACGGTTCACCTGGCCCTGCGGGTACTGCAAACAGACGTCTGGTCACTGGGAGATGGAGGGCACAGACACTTCCGGACAAGGACCCCTGGGAGTCCCAGGGGCTTGGGAACCCCTAAGGGCACGCTGAGCTGAAGCAGACCCTTGGTGCCTCCAGCCGGGACCCCTTTGGAAGCGTCCCCCACCCCCACCCCCCGCGGCTTCCACAATAGCAGCGTGCCTGCTCTGCCAGGCCGAGCTGCGGGTCCACTTGCGGGATTGAGAAGCCGCCCCGCGCGGGCTAAGCACAATCCATCAGCAGTGCTTCATACCCGTTCCGACATCTGGAAGTCGGTCCAGAGATATTTCCGCCCGCTCGCAGGCCCGCATCCACAGCTCTGCAGCAGGGTGGCCCAGTGACTTGCATGTGGGGTGACTGAGGCGCGCGCGCACACAGGGTCCCCACCACGCAGTCCGGGGCAGCTGGGACCGCGGCCAGAGGCAAAGGAGGTGCGTGTCTCGGGACTCAGCGTGCCCCGCTGTGGTGTAGCGCAGCCGCAGCTGGGGGCCCCGGTTCCCCCCGCCAGGGGTCCCATTCTGGTCCAAGGTGCAGCTAGCTCCGTCGCAGGCGGAAAGGAGGCTGGTGGAAGGGGTGGGGAGTGCAGGTCACCACCTCCTTCCAGAGGAGGTCTGCAAGCGGGCACGTGCCATCGCTGCCAGCCTAGCTTGGTGAGTATAACGCGAGCAGAGGGTGCTGGCGGGGCGCGGGGCCGGGCCATCGCTTGGCCAACACGCACGCGTGCTGTCCTCAGCGTCCGGGCTCCAGTCAGACTCAACTCTCAGGTTAGCCAGCTCCGTGCTGGTTTCGCTCCGGACTTCATTACGTCTGCACATTCGCCCGAGGGCTCCACTTCCCCGCCAGGAAGGTTTCCAGCAGCCTGGAGAAGGGGAATTCGAAAAGGCCCGCACCGCGGCTACCATCAGATACTCAGCCCAAAACACACTGCTGCGGCATCGGTCCATCGGGTCCGGAAAGCCAGCTAAGCTGGAGGCGGGAAACCCAACCAAGCTTTCTCTCCATCCTTTCTGAGGCGCTGGAGGGAGGCAGTGGGGAGTGAGGGAGATGGCTCTGGTCTCCCCTCCCCCTCAGCCTGAAGCCTGCCACGTGGTCCTCGAAGGCTGCAGGCATGGATGTGGGGGGCCAGGCTTCTGGGAAAGTGCCCAGATTCATTTATTTTTTTAACAGAGGGGCGAGATTCAGCTGTTCACAGAAGACACGGAGAGTCTGAGCTTGAGCGAGCAAGCCAGGGAGAGAGATAATCACCATCAACGGAGAATCAAAAAAAAGGAATGTCCAGGACAAGGTTTGTTCTTCTTTCAGTCCCAGGCCCTGCTATTGTTTAAAATAAATTAGTGGGGCGGGCTACAGAGGGAGAGAGATCGCCAGAAGTATACTCCCCTCCCCAAGCCAGAATGTAGCTGGGTCAGGAATGCGGCTAAGTATGAGTTTTCACTCAACTGGGAGTCTGGACACCTGGGTTGAATCTCACTGTAAACAAGACCAAGGGCCACCCAGCCAAATTCTGGTTCCTAATCACCCTGCTGGATGGAGGGAACCGCTCCCCAGGGTTTCAGAGGTTGCATATCTTTGCAAGTGAGCCCCTTTCTCTGGCTGAGCGGAATCCACTAGATATCGGCTCTTGCAAAAGCTGCGCATGACCTCTCAGGCCTCTCTCTGCATCTCTGTAAAAGTGTACGTGTATACACACACAGTGTATACACATACATACACATGTATACATGTGCATGTGAGTGGGGGTGTGGGAGATCTGGATTATGCCTCTGCAGAACAAGAGCTGGGAGTCCTCGACATCCTTTTCCAGGCGTCTCAAGAGTAACATGTGAGTGGCAGAGTCAGGTCCAGGCTACGGCTGGCAGTGCAGCTGCTCCAGTCGTCAGTCTGAGCAATCTTGAAAGCCTAGGGATGTGGGTTCCTCTGATCCACACAAGAAAATTCTCTGCAGGGTGTCCCTCCCCTTTCTTCAGGGCAGGCGGTGCTTATCATTTAGGAAATGCCAATTGCAGGGCCATTAGTCCTTGTCCATGATTTGAGAACTGGATTTCTTCTCCTTGTCCCAAGGTCAGTCTACTCATACAGACCAGCACTCGAGTCGGACCTGCCTCCCACTCCGCTCTGCTCTCGTAGCCTGATGGCTCGGGTGGATGGTGAACTCTCCCAGGGAGGTTCTAGTAGCCCTACTCTACCTTGTCAGATCCTGGGTGACTTCTTTCTCCACCTCAGGACCTCTGCGGTCCCATCTGGGTAATGGGACACTTGGAGTTTCTTGGAAGCTGCTGTAGATAAAAGGGAGCATTACCTCCGTCTCCTCCCCTTACCTCCTAGGAGACACAGCTTCTTGGGGCTGCAAAGTCCCTCCCACCCATCCCTGCTCCCAACACTTCTCTCTCTAAGGGGCCTCCTTCAGAACAGTATGACTAAGACAGTGTGTGTGTGTGTGTGTGTGTGTGTGTGTGTAGGGGAGGTGCTGGGCAGGGCTTGAGATCCAGGTGAGGATTACACCATCCCCAACCTCGTTCTCTTTCTAAGATAACACAGCTTCAAGAGTTCTCAACTATCATAAATATCCCAGAAAAATAATTTTGGTTTACATATTAGCCATCAGCTAGATGTCTGGGGGGTCTCATTTTTACAGAGGAGGAAATAGAAATAGATGTTAAGAAACTCACCCAAGGTGCCAAAAAAAAAAAAAAAAGGATGAAAGAAGACAGCCCAAAGTGAACAACCCAAATCAAACCCACTACCATTGCGTCAGTTCTGACTCATCCCAACCTTATATAGGTTACCCAAGGCTGTCCATCTTTCCAGAGAGCCTCATTTTTCTCCAGAAGAGGGGCTGATGGGTCTGAACTTCCAACCCTGTAGTTAGCAGTCCAGCAGCGCTCCAGGGTTCCTTTACTTAAGTGAAGGAGTCGACAAATAGTAAGCCAAGAACTCCGAACTCCAGCAACTTGAATCTAAAATATTTTGTTCTTAATGACCGTGCACGCCGAGAACTTGAGGCTGGGGGGGGGGGGGGCGGGTAGCTTTGGGGCACAGTGGCAAAGCAGCGAAGTCTCCGTCTTCGTAGGCCCGAGCTTTGACCACTGCGCGGCGCTGTCGGGGCGGCCGCAGGGCCATCAGTTCGGCTGCGGGAATCCTCTGCCCACCTTCCCTTCCGTTCCCCCGCGGTTCCGATGAGCCTAATCTGGGTTGGAGCTACTCCTCGCTGGTTTCCTGGAGGCGTGGGAAGGTTGAAAAGAAAGAGGGCACACGACCAAACCCGAAGGGCAGAGTTTCAAAAGGAAGCTTGCATGGGGGGGTTAAGTTCACTGAGGGTGGTCTCTGGGAGGTCTGGGTGGGGGAGGGGCGACAGGTCCATCCCAGGGCGACCCTGCCATGCACCTGGACGCGGGAGCAGGGAAAATTGAGCGAGGGCCTTTCAGACCCATGAACTGTTCAACCCCGAACAGATGTCGAGTTTCCACAGCTTGAAACGGAGACAGATTCCCCGAGAGCTAGTAAGACTCCAGTCCCGGAGACGGAGACAAATGACTACAAGGACATGAGGGGTCAGAGTACGGGCTGATTTAGAGCAACTGACTGGTCTTCACCCCAGGAAGGCGGCCGCAGGGCGATGCAGGATCTGGGGGTGGGGTGGGGGTGGGGGTGGGGGTGGGGGCTGGGGGGCAGGGATGCACTGACCAACGGTTCGCTCCCGGGCCCGGGTCCGCCTGAGCCCACTCCAGCCTCGCAGTCCCGCGGGGTGAGGACAGAGACGCGGGTCCCGAGGCTGGCACGCGAGGAGAGGGCGCAGCCGGAATGTCTCACCTCGGCAAAGCTCGGAGACGGCGAATGCCAAGTTGCCTCCTGGTCGCGCTCACTCCAGTCCGTCTCCACCGCGGGCCGGAAGCCGCTCGGGCTCGGGCGGGCCCCGGCTCCCGCGGCGTGGCTCTGGGCGCCTCCGGCTCCCGTTCCCGTGCCCGCCGCGCTGCAGCCCTGGTGGCCCCGGGGCGCCGCCTGGGGAGACGATGGGTGGGGAGGGGGCTCTCGCCACTTCTCCCGTCTCGGGCTGGGGTCCCCGAGAGCCCGGCCATCCCGGAGCTGAGCGAACCGTAGGCGGCGGCGGCGGCTCCACCGAGAGGAGGGCTAGCGGGAGCTGCCGCGAAGAGAGGGGACCCGCCCGCCTCCGGCCACCCGAGCTGAGCTCCCGCCGCGGCGGCGGCGGCGGGTTCCCGCCGGACCCTCCGCGGAGCCTCTGGACCCGCCCCGCTCGCCCCACCCTGCCACAGAGCTCCGCCCCAGGCCCTGGGTCCTTCCGCCTTGGGCAGCCGCTCCGCCGGAGGGGGCTCATCCCTGCCCTCCCCCCGCCCCGGGTGGGGGGTCGAAGGCTGGGGTTGCGGAGGCCAGGGGAGGCTCCGGCTCCGCCCCCGACCCCGGGCCCTGGGTGCAGACCCCGACTGGGGCTCGGCGGGCGGCGGGAGAGGCTCGGGCCGGGCAAGTGCGCAGCAGGAGGGGAGAGAGGCCGCGCTGGGCCACGAGGGGGCGCCGCAGAGCCGGGGGACACCCCTCCCTCCCGGTCCGCCTCGGCCCCCCGCCCCCTCCGCGCCCGCCCGCCCGCGCGCAAAACACACTCGCCCCAGAGGCAGCGCCGCCGAGCCCGAGCCCGAGCCGCGGCCGGAGCGGAGCCGGAGAGCGGCGGCGGCGGCGGCGGCACCATGACCCTGGGCAGCTGCTGCTGCGAGATCATGTCCTCCGAGAGCTCTCCGGCCGCGCTGTCCGAGGCGGACGCAGACATAGACGTGGTGGGCGGCGGCGGCGGCGGCAACGGCGGGGGGGAGCTCCCTGCCCTCTCCGGGCCCCGCGCCCCCCGGGACGTGCTCCCCAACGGCCCCCAGCTGCCCCCGGAGGACGCCGAGGCGGACGCAGCCGAGGACGAAGAGGAGTCCGGCGGCTGTTCGGACGGAGAGCCCCGAGTTCTACCGCCGCGGGGGGCGGCGGCCACCGCTGGAAGCCCGGGGCCGGGCGTGGCGGCGGCCCGGGGCGCGGCGGGACCGGGACCCGGGCCGCCGTCGGGGGGCGCGGCGACGCGCAGCCCTTTGGTGAAGCCGCCCTACTCGTACATCGCGCTCATCACCATGGCCATCCTGCAGAGCCCCAAGAAGCGGCTGACGCTGAGCGAGATCTGCGAGTTCATCAGCGGCCGCTTCCCCTACTACCGGGAGAAGTTCCCCGCCTGGCAGAACAGCATCCGCCACAACCTCTCGCTCAACGACTGCTTCGTCAAGATCCCCCGCGAGCCGGGCAACCCGGGCAAGGGCAACTACTGGACGCTCGACCCGGAGTCGGCCGACATGTTCGACAACGGCAGCTTCCTGCGGCGCCGCAAGCGCTTCAAGCGGCAGCCGCTGCCGCCGCCGCATCCACACCCGCACCCGCATCCGGAGCTGCTGCTGCGCGGAGGGGCCGCCGCGGCCGGGGATCCCGGCGCCTTCCTGCCGGGCTTCGCCGCCTACGGCGCCTACGGCTATGGCTACGGGCTGGCACTGCCGGCCTACAGCGCACCCCCGCCGGGCCCAGCCCCGCACCCGCACGCCTTCGCTTTCGCCGCCGCCGCTGCCGCTGCGCCCTGCCAGCTGTCGGTGCCCCCAGGCCGTGCCACGGCGCCTCCACCTGGACCCCCGACGGCGTCGGTGTTCGCCAGCCCGGCCTCGGCGGCGGCTCCTGCGCCCACCCCGGGCACTGGGCCTGGCCCGGGCCCCGCGGGCCTGCCCGCTTTCCTGGGCGCGGAGCTCGGCTGTGCGAAAGCCTTTTATCCCGCGTCAATGAGCCCTCCCGCAGCAGGCGCCACGGCGGGGCTGTCCACCGCACTCCTGCGCCAGGGCCTCAAGACAGACGTGGGCGGCGGTGCGGGCAGTGGGGGCGCCGGGCCCGGGCAGAGGCCTTCCTTCTCTATAGACCACATTATGGGCCACGGTGGCGGCGGGGCAGCACCCCAGGGCGGCAGCGAAGGCTCCCCAGGATCACCGTTCGCAGCAGCTGCAGGCCCCGGGGGTCAAGCCCAGGTTTTGGCCATGCTGACTGCCCCAGCCCTGGCTCCAGTGGCCGGCCACATTCGCCTATCGCACCCTGGGGACGCACTCCTGTCCTCTGGGCCCACGTTTGCCAGCAAAGTCGCCGGCCTCAGTGGCTGCCACTTCTGACCGAGGCAGGCCTAGGGCCGGTTAGGCCTGAACCCCTTAGTCTCTCTCCGGGAGCTCCTGCGGTCCCAACGGATCTCAGGGAGTCTATTTATGAAGAGTCTCCAGACCTCGGCGGCGCGAGGCCCCACGCTCAGAATCTCTGCGAATGTTGGGACGAAGCGGGCTCCTTCGCTCCGAGAGGAAGCCAGGCTATCAGTGACCAGGCCGAAAGCAAAGACCCCTGGTTCAGTTGAGCAGTAACAGGGTGGGATGGGTGGCAATTTTCACCTTGCCTGGCCTCTGCATCTCCTGACCGTCCAGAAGAGTGCTTTCTAGGGAGAGACTCGGGCCAGGCCCTGCGGATCATGCCAGAAACACCTACTGCCTGTCCCTACCTTTTCCAATGTGGAGGCCCTGCTTGTCCAATATTATAATTTAAACACACCTATCATCCACTTTATGCTAAAAAAAGAAAGCTTCCCTGACCCCCCCCCATACACACACACCCCTTCCTTAATCTTGAAGGAAGTTCATCCTTCTAGATCCCCAAGCACTGTCTACACAGTGGAAATTGAATGGAGAACTGTCTCCACCATCCCCATTCCCACTCCACCCAGGAAAGCCCGTTCTCTTTTGTGTGTGTTTGGGTTCTTTTTAAAGGAACACCACCCCGCCCCCCTTTCCCGCAGCTGGCTGGGTCCAGCCACCCAGAACAGCAGCCCCATCAGAGTCCCTTGCCCCCAGACCCTGTGATATTTATTGTAGTTTGAGGCAATGAGGTTGGGATGGGAAAGAGGGTCTGGGTGAGGGACTAGAGAGGTGGGGAATGGGTGAGGGCACATCCTGTGGCAGGAGCGCCCCTGATTCTGTGTAAATAGCTGTATAGCAGGCTGCTGTCGGCTTTCTCCTCCATGGGATGGGCAGAGATTTAGATTTCTCCACCGATGGGGACACTGTGAAATCCTCTGATGGTTTATGTGGAAGAAAAGAAAAGGAATGGAAAAAAAAAACTGCCCTCTCCACCCGCCTAGTCCTCATTGGTGTCAATTGAATAAATGTTTGTGAACTTCCCGAAGTCACCAGCTCTGTGTGCTTGCCTGGGCACCCCTGTCCCGTCCAAGGCTTTCCCAGAATGCTCCCAGCCCTGGGCAGTCAAGAAGTGAGGAAGGGTCTCTGGGCAGCCCAGGCAGGCAGAAGAGGGGGTTTAAACTTTTCAAATACAGGGCACGCTATGGCATCAAACTGTTCATGGGGTCAGGTTGGGGTTGGGGCAGCCTATGATTCCCACCCCTACCCTCACCCAATCCCAGCACTTTCATTTTCGCTCTCTCTGAGGGAGGTTTCTGCCCCTGGTTTGGCCCAGGAGGGATCTTATTTCAAATGCACCTGGGGAGTCTCATCTAGCGGAGGCCCGAGTGGGGGCCTAGGCAGGTCTGGGTGCTGGATGACCGTGGACACTAGATCGTCGTGGAAGTGTAATTTGAGGTGAATGTGTCTTTTGATTTTGCATACATCTGTGTGTGTGTGTGTGTGTGTGTGTGTGTGTGTTGGGGGGATACTTTTATGAGGTTTGCAATTTCTGTGTGTTTGGGGCATCACGTGCCTTTGTTGTTCGTGTGGATGAATTGTATTCCTGGAGTTTGCTGTATGCGTCTGCGAAAATGTCTCTATTTGTAGAGGGAGAAAGAGTTCCGTTTGGCCACGTATGGTCTTCTTTGAGGCACACTCCCCCTCCCCACATATGAAGAGCTTGAACTGAGGGCTGTGAGCCTCTCTCTCTTCCAGCCCCAGAAGGTGAGAAAGAATTGCAATATGAGCTCCAGAGAGTCACTGCTGATGGGGCTCCTTCTGCTGGACTCATCCTCACCACCCCTTGAACCTTACTCATAAACCAGAAGCTATTGCCTGAGTGCAAACCCACGGGGCCGATTGGAGTCCTCGCTCAGCGCGGCTGAGCCTCCTAACTTCTTGCCTGGGACACTCCGTGTCCAGGCGTGCACACGATGCTACTTTTAAGTGAAACAGAGAGAGTTGCCTGCCTCTCTTCACTGTGCGTTCAAGTCACTTCAGGTCGGATAAGGGGAGAGAGGGAGGAATAAGGAGGTGCTGGAAATGGTGGGTCCACCTTCACAGAAAACAGGCCTGCTGAGGGCAAGCAAGCATAGGGGGTCCAGTGCCAGCCAACCAGGGAAGAAGACGCAGGAAGCTTCAGACCCTTGAGAGGGCTGGGTAGAGAGAAGCCACTGTAGGTGGAGAGCAGGAGGTTGAGGAGAGGGGCCCCTGTAGGAGGAAGGTCAAGAGCACCCCAGAGTTGCTGAAGACTTGTAGGGGTTCCTGAGGCTCCCGATGTCCTCTACCAGGGAAGGAGCACGAAGACTCCCAGGGCAGACCGTACTTGCAGTCCGTCTGTTAGAGGTGAGGCGGCCTGCCTCCATCTTGTTGAGAGATTGGGAGTGGAGGATGGTCCAGAGCAGTGGACCACCTTACTGTTTTTTTTTAAACCCAAATGACTCAAGATGAATAAGGGTAGGTTAATTGGTCAAAGGGGAAAGTGTGTGCTGATGCCACCAGGATAATGGTCTCCGGCTGGCTGCTTCCTCAACTCACTCCCTCCCGTTGTGCTGATTTTGATTTCTTTTCACCAGAAGTCGTGTGACTGCGTGTGTGTCCTCAATAAAGCACTTTGTAGCTACATGATCTCATTTGCCGTGAATCTGTCACTTCCAGATATTAGGTTGGAGTTTTGAGTAAAAGATTTAGCACTTAGTTTTTTCTCTCTAGGAGAGAGAGAGAGAGAGAGAGAGAGAGAGAGAGAGAGAGAGAGAGAGAGAAAACGAACTTGGTCAGAATTTATAAAACCAAAACCAAACTTCCTGCCATGGAGTCAATTTGGACTCCGAGGACAGAGTAGAACCGCCTCTGCGTTTCCAAGGCTGTAAATCTTTCTCCCTGCATAACTGATAGCAGCTACAGTATGTCCACCAGTTGCTACTTATAGGAAAAGCAGTGGCTCTATCCTGGATTTTTCTTCCTAGCTCCTTGAAAGTGTGTGTGTGTGAGAGAATTGATCAGAGAACATTGCGTGGTGTGGTGTCAATTTAAGTGTGTGCTCAAGAGGAAGAATGGGTGTGTGCTTCCATGGGCTTCTAGGGAACCTGGGGCCAGACTGTGACCCAGACCTCAATTTCCTGGTGTACTGAGAATGCCAGGCCTGGACTAGATACAATCATAGCTGACCACTGGGGACCAGAGAAGGCACAGATGCTCAACTGGCTTTGAGAAATGTTAACCAGAATTGCTGGAGACTCCAGACTCAGCCGCTGGGCTGGAGGTCAGGGGGAAGAGAGAGTGTTTGGAGTGCTGGAGTCCTCCCGCCTGTATGAGAGAGCCCAGAGTGCACACCCTTATAGCACCCATGAAAACTACCAGCCTCTGCAGGAGAAAGATGTGGCAGTCTGCTTCCATAAATATTTGCAGGCTTGGAAACCCTGTGGAGTAATTCTACTCTGAATCAACTAGGCAGTGGCTTTGGGGTTTGGTTCTAGGTCAGGGGAACCTGTTCCACGTCCCCCACCCCTGAGACTACAGAGTATAGCCATCAGCAAGATGCAGGAGTAGAGAAATTTATGACAGAGTTCACTTGATTCCCCCTCCCCGCCTTTCAGACCCCAGATGCTGGTGTCTCTGTGGTGTGTGGTGTGTGTGTGTGTGTGTGTGTGTGTGTGTATGTGCATGTATGTGTGTGTGTGTGGTATAAGAGACTCACTGAGCTTTGCTAGTCTACTGGGATGAGAAACTGAGGCCATCCTAGTTCCAGAGCGACTTTCGTGGGGACCCTTGCCACAGACTCCATCCAGCCCACAGCCTGTAACAATCAATCAGTGACAATAATAAGGAAATATCCAGGGCACACCTTCATCTTCGAGGCGAGGAAAAAAAATATATATATATACACTTCGAAAGCGGCCTCCAGTTCAGAGTGTTGTCGAGAGTGGGCAGTTTAAAGGGGGAGAAAATTGGCGAATTTCACTGGTCAATTTGACTTCATTTCGTTCAATTTCATTCCTTTTCATCCGTCGCCAGAGGCCCCAGGCCACAGGAGGGGGATGGTGGGGGTGGGGGTGGGGGTCTTTCCAGCAGAAATATATTGCAGATTTACTTACAGAGATTCGAAGACCAGCCCTGATCCTCAAACTTTGAAATACGTTTTCCAGGCGCAGAAAAGGCCAGGCATTTTATCTGTTATTTTATTTTATCTCATTGAGGGAGGATTTGTTTGGGTGATCGGGGCACATCGATGAGCTTCTCCCCACTCCTCTCTTACGGCCCCAATTAAATCGGTTAATTCTTTTCGCCTTCGATTCCTTCCCATCTCCCTTTCTTTCTCCCGGGGCTCCCGGGACCACCCAGGAGCCCGAGTAGAGGTGGGGGGCGGACACTTCCCTTCCACAACCAATTTGTTCTCGCCACAGCGGGAGCGTCTTCGTGGTTACAAAGCGCTTTCCCCCTTGATGACTTCTTCCCCCTTTTCAAAAACACTTCTCTCGGCCCGCTGCAACTGGCATCCCTCCCCTCCTCCCCCAGCGCTCGGGTTTATTTAAACTTCGCCTCCTCCAGCGCCGCGGTAGCGCGCACTTAATGAAGTTGAAGGCTCGGGGAGTCCGGGTGAAGAGGGTTTGGAATCTGTTGAAAGGGGCGTTTTGTGACACTGATTGGGGCGGGGGCGGTGGCGGACCAGACAATGACCTGCCAGGCGGATTTTCCACCGCCAAGGGTCAGGCGAATAAAGGCGCCGACGCGGTCTAAACGAGGGACCTCTGGAAGAGAAGGGGGGCAAAGACTGGAGTGGGGAGCGTGCCTACGAAGGCTTCAGGCTTGGGGGAGGGGGTCCGAGGGAGGGGACAGCGGCTGGCCTGGGGTCTTTACGGACCGTATTCGCAGTTTCATACGAACTGTGTCCATCTCGTCAAGCGGAAGCAAGGCGAGGCTGGGTTTGTTTCTAAATGACCGCGATCCGTGGTTCCAAAGGTCTTGTCGGTTGGACCTTGGAGATGCGTTTAGATTAAGGTCCCTCTCGAGTGAGGAGGCGCGGCCGCGTTGGTTCGGGCCACTGGCGCCCCTGGAGCAAGGTCGAGGGGGTGGGCAGGGGGCCGGCGAGGAGGCGAACGCGGCCGCGCCCGCGCTCAGCTGTCCCAGTGTTGGAGAGCCAAACCGCGGCGATTGGAGCTCTGCCGCGGAGGGACTCCGGGGCTGAAGGCCGGAGAGACCCGCTCCACGCGGGAAAGCCCTCGTGAGGACGGAGGGGTGCCCCGCTCGGGTTTCATAACGAATTTTCCCGCGGGCCCGGGGGCGCTGCGCGGGGCGGGCACCGCCTCCACCGGAGCTGGAGCCGCCGCGGTGGTCGCTCTCCAGGGCCGGGACCCGGGGGGCGCAGGGCTGCGGCAGGCGGCGGTCTCTCCTGGGGCGTGCGCAGGGGGCAGGGCGGCTGGGCAGGCCGCCCCCTCTCCCCAGGTGGCTGCCACCTCGGGGCTGCACCCCGCTCGGCGGCTGAGGTCCCTGCGGACCGATGCGCTTTCGTCCCACGCGGACTCTGAGCGGAGGCCTCCCGCGGCCCGGACCCGGGCTTTTCTCAGTCCTGCCAGGGCTTCTGTCCCGGGGACCCCCTCCCCGCTTCCCTCCTTGGCTGCCTTCTCCCCCGCCCAGCACTTGGAAGATGCGCGCACCCCGGAGGAAGCCCCTTGGCGGCGGCTGCCACTGGGGCGTCGTTTTCCTCCGAGATGGGAACATTTCCTTAGACTGCTGTAGCCTCAGCGGAGGGACTTCTCTTTAATCAGAGAGATATTTTGGGAATTGTGGATCTTCGGACTAGAAATGGGGAATCCTTGGGGGGGGGTAGTGGGGGTGCAGTGGGGGGGAGACAAACATTTGAACCCGCCCATTCGATTCCTGAAATGTCGTGCAGATCCGAAAAGCGCAGGACCGGCTACCTGCGGAGACCCGGGCGAGCAGCTGGCAGGGCTGGAGGGGACAGCCCTCGCTTTGCCTCACTCCCCAGCAGGTGTCCGCGCCGGAGAGGTCACCGCCACCGCGTTGCACCAGTGTGGGAGGAGGGGCAGGGCCAAC
>PVJH01017659.1:0-16851 GCA_004026705.1 Nesogale talazaci | reverse complement strand
CTGACGACTAGACGGGGTTCCACCACCTGCTCTGGAGTGAGAGACCCGACCCGCGGTCCCACCGTCAGGCGGGTAACTCCCAGCACTAGTACTCCGCGCCCCAGGCTTCGCCGGGGCCACGATTTGCGGAGGCTCGGGGCGCGAGGGAAGATCTGGGGCCCGCACGAGCCCCTTTGCCGACTGTGGGTCTGGCAGGAGGCAGCAAAGCCGGCGTGTGACAATCCGCACGCGATCAACGCGCCCTCGGCGGCTCCTGGGTTTCTCAGTCGCAGGGCTGTCAGTGGCCAGAGACAGTTTTGTTTTGTTTTCGTCCGAAGAGTCACCTAGTGAGTATTAAGCACAAGTAAATGAATTTGCTCCCAAGCTTGGCGATCTTCCAGGTTCCTTTCTTCCGGACCATAGATATCTGTGCCCCTCTTACCATTCAGCTAGCTCTGACCCTGGACGTTCAAGCCCAACACCTGCCTCATGCCACTGTAAGCACCCCTGTGGCAGGGTAGTTGGGAATGGAAAGAAAACGCTAACCATCAGGCTTGAGATTAAAAGTGACTATGGATATTGCTTTCTGCTTGGTAGGCTGTTTCCAGGCGTCATTTATGCCCTGTTTTTTTTTTTGGGGGGGGAGAGGGACATCAGGTGGTCCTTTGCAGTGTTTTCCTCTGAACGAGCTGAGTATGTATCAGCATGTGGGGCAGCTGTATTTAGGGAGGAAGGTGAGTAACTGTGTAGTCTCGCGCATATTTGAACCGGTCTCTGGGTGAGCCCATCCTGTGTAGCTAGCGCTGGCGCTGGGGTTGCAGCCCAAGTTCTGTGAGTGGAGACCACCGGCCTGCCTGGGTGGGGAGGAGGGGTCCCAAACTCCCAACCTCTTCCTTCATTCCTCCCTATCTGCCTTGCGCAGACAGCAGTCGGCGGGGAGCCAGTGCCTTGAGGTGCCCTGGGAGCAGCGACGTGCCCTTCAGCAAAGCGAATGCCGGGCGCCTTCCTTCCCCTTCTGGCGTTCTGGATGCTTTCGGTCGGTTGTCTGCCCAACATCTTGCTCTCCGGCATCTACAGCTCACCCCCCTCTCCCCAGCTGGAGGGAGGGATTTGGCCTGCAGTTCCTGGGGGGCTGTGGAGGCTTCCCTTCTGGGCCCAGGAAGACATCCGCCGATGAAAACCCGAAACCAGTTTTCAGGTGTGTGTGTGTGTGTGTGTGTGTGTGTGTGTGATATTAAACAGGTGAGAAATTGCGGTGGCTGAATTTCTTCAACAGAATCGCCAATGAAAATGTGGGTCCTGCAGCCTCTCTGCCCCGACGTAGAGAACTAAAGCAAGCGCCCAGACATTTTGGAAAACCCAAAGCCAAGCATTCCGCTTTGTCCATTGGGCACTTTCTACAGTGTCTGTCTTGTGACTGTTTCTGCGTGATAACGCTTGCTTCTGGAGGTGGGAAACGAGTCCACAGGCCACCGTGCGGGAGAGCAGTTATCTGCGGAACCAGTGAACAAAACAGACCCCGCCCTTTAGAGAGCAAGGGTCTGGCTGAGGGGGAGGAGGCTGGGGGGCCTGCTCTTGACCATCTGTGGCACGCCTGCCTGCCTCCGCACTGACTCGGGCTGGGCAAGGCAGCTAAGCCTTCCTGGAGGCTCAGTGGCTCAGAAGGTCAGGCACCTGGGACTGCTTGGAGGTGAGGATGGGTGGACAGTGGTCAGAGTGTGTGACTACTTACCTTGTGTCCCTTGGGCTTTTCAAGGCAGTAGCTTCCATCCCTCCTGGCTTCTTTGAGGCAATGGAGAGTCTGGCTGCCTGGCTGCCCATGTTGCCACGGGAGGTGGTGGTGGTGGGGGGGCTGTGCTGGGGCGAGGCTTGCTTCCTGTGTAAGTGGAAAATAAATGTAGCCATAGGGATGCCCTCTTTGGAGCCTTTCAGACCAAAGTTCTGAATTGATGTCCCTGGATGCGCATCTGCTGTGGAGCTTCAGGGCCGGGTGTGGGGGGCGGGCAGGGGAGGGGGGAGGGGGGAGGTAACATCAGGGATTCTGAATCCTATTCACTCTTGGAAGGGATGGGGTTTTGGGGTTGCTTTTCCCCTCTCCATCCCCCTTTCTCCTCCTCAGTCTTCCTCTCCACACCTACCCGACTCCCCCGCCCACAAAAGACCCAACAAAACAAACTCACTGCCAACTCAGTGACTGTAGGACAGTGTAGGCCTGTCCTTGTGAGTTTCTGAGACGGTCACTCTTGATGGGAGTAGAAAACCCTGACTTTCTCCATGGAGCAGCTGCTGCTTTCCAACTGCTGACTTTGTGGATCACAGGCCAAGCCGTAGCCACTAGACCTTCATGGCTCCCCACAGGTACCCAGAAGATGACTATCTAATACAGTGGGGGGTGGGGGGTGGAGGTAGGAGGCGAGAGAGGCCAAGACTCTGATACTTTGGGTAAGTAATTCCCTACACTGGGTGGCAGGTTCTCCATCAGAAAGGAATGGGAAAATCTAAGCTGTGACATGCTTTCCCACTGTGCAGTCAATGTCTGCCTCCTCCCTCTGATTTCCCCGAATCCGCCTTGAAGGTCCTGGAGTGGACATGGGGCACCCAGCCCAAGTGGCTGCCGCTGGACGGTGCTGGCTTGCATCCTTTCAGGAGCTAAAAGGCTTCTGGTCCTTGGACCCAAGCTAGAGGGGGTGCAGTAGGCTCTGGGGACCCTGTGGTCCCTGTCTTCCCTAAGACCCTACCCTTGTGGAGGAGGGTGGATGTGGGTGAGCCTCCCCTGGGAGCAGTCTAGGGTGTGTCCTTCCAGTCTCTGCAGTGCCCCAGGGGTGGGGTGGACCCAAATGTGACTTCCATCTCCACCTCTGCTCCCCTTTGCTCTTATCTTTCTTCATTTAGACACGCCCCCCTTTCTTTTTGGAAAGCTTGGCCTGGCTGTGAGTGTTTGCATGTTAAGGGGAGTGGGGGAGGCAGGGCAGCCAGAGACCTGGAGCCTTTGCCAGAAGGAGGGAAGGAAGAACCATGCCAAAGCCCAATGGGGAGGGGGCTGCGGCTCTTCCTCCTTCCCAAGTGCCCCTCCACCCCCACCCCCACCCTGGCACCACACCGCTGGAGACCAAACTTGGGAACATGAGCTCCTGCAGCGACTGTAGCTGGAAACCCTGGCTCTCAGAGGCAAGAAGAGTGGGAGGCTGCAGACTAGATTGCAGGGGCTGAAGGCAGGATGGAGGGGAAGGACCCGGTGCTGTCCCTCTTTCCCTGCTTTCTCCAGATCTGGGACTGGAATTTCCCAGGATGTAGCTCCTCTCTGCCTTGGCTTCTGGGTCTCAGAGGCACTTACCCTAGCAGTGTGCTTGCTGCCAGCCGAAAGATGCCCGAAAACATTACTCGGAGCAGCGATTCCCCGAAGCCCGAGGCCCAGCCTCTATCTGATGGAGGTGAGAGGGGAGCTAGGGCAGAGAGTTTGGCACCTGGGTTTCGGAAATCCTCCGAGTTGCTGAGCACCAGGGTGGCCTAAGCCACTGGGGGGCGCTGACCCTGTGCTGAGCAGGACTTACCTGCACTAACAGATGACTACAGGAGCACAGGCTCTCTTCTCCCAAGGACAGTCTTGTCCAAACTGGGCTGGCCCCGGCATTACCAGCAGGGCATGCCTCCGGGGTCCTCTCTTCAAAGGACACACCGATCTGACCTGGGCTGTCTCTGTGCTAACAGGCATGGCATAAGGCTGAGTGCATGCTGAGTGGGATGTGCTCACTGTGCTCCCGGCTGGGCTGCGTGATAGCAGGTCCTATAGCTCTTAGTACCCAAGGCAGGCCCCCTTTGCACCCGCAAACGGTCACTGCTCTGCTCCTCTCTGGCTCACTGGGGAAGTTTTCAGGTGCCTGGTTGGAGAGAAGGCAACAGAGCTGAGTGCCCCCTCCCCTCCCCCAGCAGCTCTGGGATAGGAATTTGCAACCTGGAGGAGAAGGAGGCCCTTGTGGTGGTTCTCAGTGCCTTAGCTGCCCTGTGTGTTAGTGACAGGACTTTGAGCTCAGCTTTGGCAGGAGCTGCGTGTTGGGCAGAGAGTGAGCACCTTTGTGTGTCTAGGTTCTCTCAGGAGCACCAGGCTCCCCGAACCTCACTTCCTCCTGGTACCAGAAAACTTGAGCCGTGCCAAATACCATCTGATTTGTGTCAATGGAAAGGACTGCCCCTCATTGTCTGCAATGACCTTCTGCAGCCACCCTTAGCTTCAAGTCACTTTAGCAGTCTACTTTGTGCCTGGTCCTGTGTCCGGCACTGAGGACATTACAGTGAGCACAACAGATGTGGCTTCTGCCCTCAGGGTGGTGAATATGTATATCATATAGATAAGTTAGCCTTAGTAATGGCTTTGGAGGATGGAATTGAGGGGAAAATAGCCTGCCTCCAGACCTGGTTGACTGCAATCTGTGGGGGGAAGAGTCATCAAACAGAACTCCATCTTCTAGGACGCTGGCTCTGGTCTACAGAGTGCTGACCACTGACCTCACCAAGCACAGTCCATGCAGGGACCAGGATCCCAGACGGCCAAGTCAACAGTCCTGTGCAACGTGGAGGACTTGCTTCTGACCAGAGAGCATCTGCTGCCTCCTGAGTCCTGAGTGTTGAAAGAACCAGCATGCTTCTCCAAAGGAAGTTAAGGAAGCCAGACTGGCTTTGAGATAGGGGATTCCTTCAGCTCTCAGATCTCCTTACCCTTATTTACCTATAATAAATAAAGACCAATTAAAAGAATGATTCTAGGAGTCTAGGAGTCTGTTCTTTGATGAGTTCAAGATTGAGAGATGCTGTGGGTCATGTGGCTCATTGTCCTTCCCCCCCCCCCCCTTCCCACCTGGCTCACTCAGGCTGAGATGCCTCTTCCTCCAGGAAGCCTTCCCTCTCTCAGCCTGGGGTTAGATCCTCTCTTCTGGGCTCCTACAAACCTGGTGCGGTCAAAGAACTGTTGTGGTTCAGTGGTTAAGGACTCAGCATCTGACTGGCAGGTTGGTGGTTCAAATTCACCCAGGGTTCTTCAGGAGGGGGACCTGGAGGTCTTTTCCTGTCAAGGCTGCAGTCTAGAAAACCCTACTGGGGCAGTTCCACCCAGCCGCACGGGGCTTGCTCTATGTTGGAAACAGACTCCACAGGACCTAACAAAAACAGTATATTCTGTGTATACTGCTCTACCATCCTGGGCAGAGCGGCAGTGCAGAGCCTGGACCTGGCAAAGCACAATGGTTGTAATGGTTGTAAGGCAAGTAAGGATCGAATCAGTTGCAAGAACCGGGAACAGACATCACACTGGGCAAAGAGAAGGGCAAGGAGTGTTGTTTAGAAGGGTGACCCGCCTTCCAGCTATCCCAATCTCTGGTGCCTGGGTGGGGCACTGGGGGTGTTCCAGGCAGGGATGTGTGTGTGGGAGGGTGGGAGGGTGCAGGGGTGTGGGCTACTAAACCCGGGCTGTTTGACAACCTGAAGGGAGAGAGAGGTACTTTACTCATCTCCATTCTGGGACAAAAGGAGTGTGGGAAGGTGGAAGCCCCCTCAGAGAGCTGCTCCCTGACATTCTCTCTCCCCGAGCACCCCCCCCACCCCCCCAGCACTGCAGCTGTTGGGAGCAGGATAGTGCTCTCTAGAGCTGAACAGAAAAGATGAATTTTCTCTGTCCAGGGGCAGAGGCTCCAAGTGGTTACTGGGCAGGGTGGGGGTGGGGGCTAGGGGAGGAGAGGGGGTGGGCAGGGCTTTCAAGAGTATGGGACAAAGGGGCTGGCTCTGTGTGGGGATCCAGGAGGAGGCATCATTCATCAGGGCTGGAGAGAATGCGGCTAGTTTTTAACCCCTTTGTGACTTCCGAGTCTTATTACCCAAACTGCAGAGACCCAGAGGGCAATAGGAGTGTAAATACGTTAGAAATCCAGACTGGGCAGAAATAGTGCCCAGAGAAAGGGAAACTGAGCCTTAATGCAGGAAATCACCTGACCTTTCCCCCTTCTTTTCTAACCCCCAGTTCCCTAGTGCCTGGGGGAAAGGAAGGGAGATGGGGTGGGAGTGAGATCCAGACTTCCCTCCTGCCTCCACAAAGCTAACATTTTTGGGGTCAGCTGTGGCTGGGCACCCCTGGACTGGACTCACTCTAGAGGTTGGGTCAGTGCAGGCTGGGGACTGTCTGCAGTCTGTCACAGGAGATTGACAATTCTTCATCCTCTAGATCCTTAAGTTCTGTGAGGGATCCAACAAGCCGGAGAGCCACAGGAGACTTCTTGAAGGAAGTGGCATTTGGGCTGGGCTTGGAGGGTTTAAATCAGTGGTTCTCAACCTTCCTAGTGCCTAGACCGTGTGATACAGTTCCTCATTTCCTCATGTTGTGGTGACCCCCCCCCCCCAATCATAAAATTATTTTGGGGAGTTTTTGGAGCATCACTGCCCTCTGGTGCTGGGAGTAGGAGGCCCAGCCTTGCTGCTGGATTTGAACCTCCAACCCAGTGGGCCGCAGTCCCGTGCACAACCACTACACCACCCGGGCTCAGCCCCATAAAAGTATTTTTGTTGCTATTTTATAACTAAGTTGGCAACCTTTATGAAAGAGGTCTAGACCCACAGCTTGAGAACCGCTGATTTAGACAGTGGGAGATTGTAGCTGAGGTGGGTTTCCCACCTTTTATGAGCAACTGCACTCAGGAGGGCTAAGAGGGAGTTCAAGGTTAGCGGAGGAGTCTACTCTGCTCTTTCCCCGGGGTCACATGGACTCTCAGGTACTAGAAACCCTCTTCAGAGGCTCCGTAGTGCCGCAAATAGAAGTTCTTTTCACTCATCGCCTGGTCCAATGGTGGGCTCGGTGAAGGTGGTAACTGGGTAAGGTGCTTTGATTCACACACTCATTCAAGATCCCAGACTCCGTCAGTCTCTAGGGGAGGAGCTCTTTTTCTTTTTAAAAATTTATTTATTGTTTCCTTTTTCTTTCTTATGCCATGGGCCTCTTTGGGCAGCCTATGAAGTCCTTTGAATAAAGACTTGGAAGTGCGTAAAAGAGAACTCACAGAATTACAGAAGTTGCCATGATCTTGAACTCCAAGCATCAACATGGTCTTAACTGTTATAGAATAATGTTTGTGATAAAACTCATAGAACAAATAAACAGATATTTAATGACATGACACATTAAATACCGTGAGTAATAGGTCATCCCCGGACAGGAGGCCCCGGGTGGAGCAAATGGCTCCATGCTCAGCGACTAAGGGGACTGTTGGGGGACTCTGTCCATCTATAGACACGTCAGAAGAAGGACTACTTCTTAAAACCCAGCCTGTGGGGGACCATTCCACCCTGCACATGGGGGCTCGTCACAAGTCAGGCTTCACTCTAGGGCAGCTGGCTTGCTTGTCTGCTTTCAGCCGCAGTGCAGGTTCAAAACATGGTCAGTCCGTAGGAGTGACCTTCTGATGTTTCTGAGACAACTCAACAGGTGAGATAGAAAAATGCCTGTGAATCTTCCGAGCGACAAAAATGACGGAGGGAGGAAGCACAGCAGCGCTTTGTTGCTTTCCTTCATGAAATGCAGGGAAATGCTGAATTTCTCTCCATTGATCCTTTGGGAGTTGTGGACCTCAGCCCTGAATCTTCCAAGGTAAGGCTGAGATGCAGTTTCTAGCAGTGGGAGACAGGGAATCGAGCATCTTGGGGAGGTTTTTAAGGGCCATGTCTGCCAGAGGCTGATAGCACCTTTCAGCACCTTCCTTTGCCAGAATCCAGACATGCTGTCCTTCTACCTGCAACGGAGCCTGGGAAACTGAGTCTGGCTATAAGCATGGGGGAAAGGAATCAGGGCTTGGAGACTAGGCCATATTGACTCCGCCATGCCTCCTTTTTCCTTTTCTTCCCCCCCCCCCCTTCCAGTTTTTTGGGGGTGTGGGTGATAAAAATAGGCAACAAAGTGTCAGAGGAAGATTGGACTTTTTCACAATGATATCTACTGCAAAATATTAAGCACATATTAGCAACCATTTGCCAGTTCAGAAGCTTAGAGATCTTCTCCCTAAAAGTTTCAGCTACCAGAGGGCATTGTCGCTCCCACAAAAGATAGGGCTGACTCCCTGCTGTGAGGACAATGGGTCACTCCCCCTGAAAGCTTTAGCTAAATCAAGTCTTCATTTCAAGGGCAATCAAGGTTAGGCTGCAGCCATCAGGAGTCCTAGGTCCGCCCATCTCATCACAGGGGGACTCAAATAACCTTCCTCTCCCATCACATGTGTACCCTTAGATCGTCCCCCTCATTACTGCACAACCTATAGGATAGCTCCTTCTTATGATGTGTCTTTGCTTGTAGCTTCTGGGCTCACGTTAAAGTGACCAGATGCCCCGCTTTTGGCGGGACAGTCCCGATTTTAAACAAATTTTCCCGTTTCCTGTGGCATTTTAAAAAAGTCCCTATTTTTGAAAAGAATGCATGACAAGCTAGGGAATGGCAGAAGAGTGGGAAGGGAATATACCCCTTCTGCACTTCCCCCCACCACACACACACAATGGTGTTTCGCTTTACCAATGTTAAAATCTGATCACTTTGTCATATGTCTCCCCCAAAGTTATACAAGCTTGATCAAAAATGGATCTCACTCTTACTCTCTCTCCACGTGGACCACCAAGCGGGGCTGAGGTGAGCATGCTACCATGAAATGTGTCTGACTCCATTATTTCTCTCTTTCTCATGCTCTCTATGACTTTACTACAATAATTAATTAATTAATTATCACCATGCAGTTGTACCTACTGGAACCCTGATGTTAATGTCGAGGCTGGCTTCCTCTGACAAGCAAAGCATTTGCCATTTCACCACATACAGTTCAGTGGCATCAATGATCACTTTGTTATGTAAAGGCACTCTGGTGGCATAGCGGCTTGCTAACCACAAGGTTAGAATTTGGAAGCTACCAGCTGCTCTGGGAGAGAAAAAAGAAAGACAGGGCTTTGTACTCCCGCAAATAGTTACAGACTGGGAACTCACAGGGGCCAGTTCTACTCTGACCTTTGAGGTCAACCTTGACTATCAGCTTCCCCCCACCCCCCACCCCCCAATCACTCTTAATAGAAACTCAATGGCCCTTAATTAAGAACTCCTCTTTCCCTGCTCAGACTCCCCATGGTAGTGATGGATCAGAGGTGGGGTCTATCCATTTGCCTGTTCTGGAATTGTCATGGACGTCGGATCCTGTTTGTTCTCTTGTGACAGGCTTATTTCACTCAGAGGCCTGCCTCCTTCCTGAGCCCTCTGTTCCCTTCCACAGAAAGCCCCTGCCTCACTTTGGTGGGAAATGCAGAAGACCCGGGCTTTCTTTGAAAGGGGAAAAGATGCCAATAAAGAAGAAACCATTTCTTGATCCAGTGTATCTAAAATCCAATACAGCTGGCACAAGAGGCACTGAAAGTTCTGATTCAAACCTGTGGTCAGTAATGTTCAGAGTCAACTCCACCTTAGCACGCACTCTGAACACCCTTCGCTGGGAGAATCCCCAAGTCCAGCCCAGCTCAGTGGGCGATCACTCTTCCATGTTCACCAGGATTGGTTGGGACAAGTTCCATGGGAGCGTGAAAGGGTCTGATGTGAGGGAATGTGGGGGAAGAGGAGTAAAGACCTATTCATCCTAGCTCTCCGAAAAGCCAAGCTCACTGCCATCGAGGTGGCACTGGCTCACAGGGACCCTGGCAGACAGGATAGGACTGCCCCAGTGGGTTTCTTGGACAGTAACTTCACGGAGTAGAAAGTCTCTTCTTTCTCCTGTGGTTTTGGACACCTGACCTTGCACTTAGCCGTCAGAGGCGTAAACCTGACCCCACCAGGGCTCCTTAGCTCTGTCCTGGGTAAATGCAACCAGGTTACTGGATCCTAATCAGGGCTTGGGAGCCTGGGTGGCAGGGGAGTTATTCTACATGAAGACCAGCAGCTTGGAACCATCAGCTCCTCTAAAGAAAGAAGATGGGGGTTTCTACTCCCATAGCCAGTGACAGCCATGGACTCCCCGGGGGGCCAAGCTGCCCTGTCCTTCATGGTCACCATGAAGTCGGAACCCATGGGGGAGCAGGCAGTTTTACAATCTGAGAGCCAAGGAATTAAAAGGGGCCTGGTGGCCCAGTGGGTTAAGTACCAGGGTGCTAACTGCGAAGTCTGTGATTCAAATCCACCAGCCTCTCTGGGGGAGAAAGGTGAGGCTGTCTGCCCTCATGCAGAGTTAGCGGCCAGGAAACCCAACGGAGTAGCCGTTGGAGTCCACTCGATGGCAGTGAGGTGAGCTTGGATGCTTCCACAGCCCGAAAGGAGCCCTAGTAGCTTAGACATTGGACTCCTGGCCACAGGTCTGCAGTTCAAATCCATTCTTCCTTGGGTGAAAGAAGAATCAGCCTGCTAATACATGAGGGGTACCACCCAAAAAACTGGAATATTTTTTCAAAGTCATGTATTATTATTATCATTTTCAACAAAACAGCCCTATCACCTTCAGAGTACTTTCCATTGCATCCAATACATTTGTCAAACCTGCGATTCCATTCTTGGAAACATTTTTCAAACCCATCTGTTAGGATGGCTGACAGCACCTCCCTCGTTCCCCTCTTCTAAGCTGTCAAATCGCTGCCCTTTCATGTTCCTCTGCATTTGTGGAGAAAAATAAAAGAAGTCACATGGCTGGAGGTCAAGTGGGTAAGATGTGGGGGACAAGAGAGGCATGCTGTTTTTGCCAAAAACTGATGCATTGAGATGGCTGTGTGAGCAGCTGCATTGTGACAAAAACCAGTCCCCGGTCTGCCACAAGTCAGGCTGTTTTTTTTTGTTTTTTTTTTAAATAAAATGTTTCATTGGGGGCTCTTACAGCTTTTTTTTGTTTATAAATCATTTTACTGGGAGCTTATACCACTCCCATGATGATCAATACATGCGTCAATTATATGCAGACTACATTTGCACACTTGTTGCCATCATTACTCTCGAAACATCCTTCCTCTACTGAGGCCCCCAGTACCAGCTCTCCATATTTCTCCTTCCCATCCCCTCCCCCCATGAAAGTTAATAATTTACAAATTGTTATTACTTTTTCATATCATACACTGTCTGATGTGTCCCTTCACTCACTTCCCTGTTGTCTGTGTCCCAGAGAGGGGGTTATATGCAGATCCCTGCAATTGGTCCCCCCTTTCTATTCCACCATCCCTCCACCCTCCCGGTGTCACCACTCTCACCACTGGTCCTGATGGGTTCATCTATCCTAAATCCCCCATGTTTCTGGCTGCAGTGCACATCCCCTGGTCTAGCTGGATTTGTCAGGTGGAATTGGGATCATGATAGTGGGTGGGAGGAAGCAGTTAAGAACTAGAGGAAAGTTGCATATTTCATTGTTGCCACATTGTTCCTTGACTAGCTCACCTTCTCCTTGCAACTCCTCTGTAAAGGGATGTCGCTTCACCTATTGATGGGCTTTGGGTCCCCAATCTGTATACTTCCTCTCATTTATAATCATATGATTTCTAGTTCTTTGATGCCAGGCCTTTATTATTATTATTATGCCACACTGTTATGCAATCTTTGCGGAATCTCTAAATAGGAAGCTCGATCAACAGGTGTGATTTGTGGAAAGAACTCCAAATGCACTACGAGTTGAGATTTTTGTCTATTCGAGAAGGTGACAGACATCTAGAAAAAGGCTTGTTATCAATTGACATTTCACCTTTTTTGAAATGAGAAAACCACTTACACACTTGTATTTTTTTTCTCCACAGCACTGTCCTTGAAAGCTGTGTCCAACATCACAGCAGTTTCCGTGGCATTTTTCCCAAACAGGAAACAAAATTTCACAGCCAAACTCTGTCCTCTTACATCACACACACACACACACACACACACACAAAGTTTGAGGAAACCGGTTTTTTTTTGGGGGGTGCATCACTGCCCTCAGGTGGTGGGAGTAGGAGGCCCAACTTTTGCCCCTGTGGAGCTGGAATTGAACCTCCATCCCAGTCGGCCGCAGTTCCGGGCACAACCACTATGCCACCGGGGTTCAGCCGAGTGAAACTGTTTTAACAGAAAAATTTACTGCGACCACAGAAAACCTTCCCAGGTGATGCCATTGTGTACACTGGGTGCTTGATGCTCACCTAGCAGGAAAAATGTATCCAGAAGCTCTGGCCAACAGAGCTTTGTTCCTTTTTTTTTTTTTGTGAGTGAGGGGACCCCCTCGTAGAGGTTTTCTGCCTTGGAAACTCTATGGATTGGTTCTTCTCTGTCCCCGAGGAGCACTGTGAGTCGGGGTCAGCTTAGTGGCAGCGGTGGGTGAATCAGGACTTAAACGACCCGACACATAGTAGGTGCTCATTAAGTCAACATTGACTTTAATGTCTGAAGGAATGACTTTCTTTCCTCATATCACCTCTGCTGGTCTTCTTAGGCTCCTTTTGATGCAGCCATCCTACAGGGCCTCATAGGAAGCCCTATTTCTCCCCAGACAAGTGATTTCCATCTTCACAGATTCAGGCTCTCAGGAAGGCAGTGACCGGCTGGACATGGAAATCATCTTGGAGTCTCTGCCAGCGGCTCAACTGGCTGACCGGGGCCGTCTCTACACCAACACGCTAGACTGACGGGCCTCCTTCTTCTTCTGCCCTCACTCCCTTCCAACCGACTCTCTTAGCATCCGCTCCCCGCCTCTTTCAGAGCCCCTGCCCAAGTGCTGCATCAACAGGGACTGGGGTGGGGATCTGGTCTCCGGATGTGTTGGCTCTCCAATGCCAAGGGCAGGCCTAATCTTCATAGACCCACTGCATCCAAGCTGGGGGGAGGAAGGGACAGGGCCATCCATTCACAGGGCCCCAGTGCCGAGTCTGCGCTGTCCTTACACACACACTGAAACAGATATGCTAGTGTGCCAGTGAGTGCATCCCCCCATGACCTGCCCCTCCCACCTCGCTGACCCCACACATGACATGATCAGGCACTGACATATGGCTATAGAATTAGGGCTGTAGCTATATGCACTGGAATCACTGAGGCACTTTGAGATGCTGAACCACGCAAGTGGCAGCTACAGTTAGTATAGGCAAATGAAAACATTGCATTTAACATTTACCTGGATATCCCAGTTCAGGGTTGAGCATGTGGCTCAGTTTCTACATATATGAAGAAAACCAAAGCCACTGACTCACAGTGACCCCACATAGGGTTTCAGAAGCTGTAAATATTGTAAGTCTTTCCTGGGTCAGATGGCCTCATCTTTCTCCCCCTTATCAGCTCCTGGGTTTGAACCACTGACCTTGGGTTAACAGTCCCAATAGCACCACCTGGGCTCCTTTCTGTTTGCATGTAGGCTAGACCTTGCTAGCGACGTGAGAAGTACTCCTCGGTACTTTATACCGATTCTATGGTGTCTACGTGCTGATGACGAGAGATGGGAACCTTGGGTTGGCCAGGCGTCTGTCTGTGACTCCCTGCGTGTGCTGGTGGGTGTGTCGTGAACATGGAACCTGGCTTCCATCTGTGATGGCCATTGTGTGTGGGAGGAGGTGTTGTGTGCACTTGGCACGTGCGCACACGTGTACACGCCTGGGGCCAGCAAGAGAGGCGTGCAAGTATCAGGAGCAGAGGCAAAGCAGCCAGCTCGGCTCTGGGGAGAGACACTCATGGATGAAGAGCTCAGTGCTTGAAAGCGGCTGTTTAACAACTTGAGCATCAAATTATAGGCCACGTGGACAGGGGTGTCAGCGGTCGCTGGTTGCTGTAAATACTTCAGTGCAATTGACAACAGCTTGTGTAGGGCTAAGTGACTTGGGGAGGCGGCAGACGAGGGAGGGGCAGCACCTTCCACAGAGACCCTCTGCCCTGCAGCCCCATCTCTGCTGGTGGGGAGGACGAGGTATGGGAGGGGGCAGGGGGTCTCTAATGGGAGCTAGACAAGTTCTAATAACCCAGCATGTACAACTGGATCACCTTGAGCAAGGACTCCCTGGCAGTGTGGATGGTTAAAATGCTAGACTGCCACCGGAAAGGCTGGTGATTCGAGACACCTTGGAGGCCCCTATGAAGAAGGACCTGGCTGTCAGCGTCTGCAAGGTCACAGCCATGGACACCCTGGGATCGGAGCACAGTTCTGTATCCGGACAAGAAAAGACTACAGGTTGTAATACCCTGAGAGATGGTTGCGAGGGATGACAAGAACTTCTTTCATCTGAAAGCACTTGTTACAATGCTAGAGACATTAGCCTTTATTGCCTTGTGCGGAATACTGCCGGGAATGAACACAGGGCTTCTCACATCACAAGCCCTCAATCAATGGTAGGAGACTGTTGCTAGCCTATTGCTATTGTCTTCTTAAGCCTGAACCCATAACGGTAGATACCACAGCCCTTCCATTAGAAGCCCAGAAAAAAAGGCTTCCCGGAGGGCGGCCAGAGGGGCTTTGTGGATTTTCAGAGAAGATGGTTTTAGTCTCTAGTCTTCAGAGAATCCTGCTGGACTGGATCTGCGCCTAGGCGAATCTGCCCCGGGGAGCTCTCTGTGGACCGGTTGCCTTCATTAGAGACTGCGTTTTTGAGGAGTCCTGTGCAAATGGCTTTCTGCGCGCTCAATCCCATTTAAAATACGCTGGCCGGCCTCAGGGCTTAAGGAGGCCCTGTGGTGAACTCTTTTGTAAAGCCAGGGAGCTCCTGAATGTATCTATTTGGTAGAGGACAAATATTTATAAAATAGGATTTCTTGGGTGCCTACTATGTGTCTGGTACTCAACATCTGTGACTCAATTAGAGTCTCTCGTCAGCCTGCAGGAGACAGCATTCCAATTTTTCAGAAGGGAGTGCTGCAGAGAGAGGACCCCCCCCCTGTCCCCCCCCTCCCCCCCCCCAGCTCAAAGACAAAAGAGCAGGGAGGGAACCAGGCCCTGTGGAGGTGAATGCTGGTGTGCTTCCTCCCCTCCCTGATTTTCCTCCTTCTCCCGCCTTTCTTTCCTCTGCAACCACATCGGAATATTTGCATGTGCTCAAAAGCCCTGTAAACTGGGCTCTCCGAAAACACAGACAGACCTCGACAGTGTGGACAAGTTAGAGCCATGGCTGGGAGAGGTCTCTGGAGCTCAGCGATCCCTTGTTAAAAACAGGGTTTTCTTCCTGCTGGACATTTCAAGCCCACGCAGAAGTGGAGAGGACAGTCTCTTGACATCCCTACCCACCATTCAGCCAACTAAGATCAAGAGTTTGCTTCATCTATTTCCTGCTTCCCCCCCCCTTTTTTTTTAAGTTACCACAGTTAGAAATTTATTTATTTTTAAATTAAAAATCATTTTATTAGGGGCTTGTACATCGTTTTTCACAATACATAAATAAACATACTATGCCAGGCACCTTTGCACGCCCACTTCTGTCATCATTCTCCAAAAATCCGCCTTTTCCCTTGAGCCCTTGGTATCGGCTTTTCCATCCCCTCCCCTCTTCCCCTGCTCTCCCTCTCCCATCAACCCTCAATACTTTATAAATTATCACCGTTCCACCATATCTTACACTGCCCGACCTCTCCCACAACCCACTTCTTTGATGTCTGTCCTTCAAATAGGAGCTTATATGTATATCCTTGCAGTTGGTTCTGTCTCTCTACCCCACCTTCTCTCCACCCTTCCAGCAGCTCCAATCTAACCACTGGCCTGAAGAGGCTCATCGGTCTTGGTCTCCCCAGATCTCCAGCTCCCCTCTCTACTAGTGTACCTTCTCCAGTCCATCTGGATTTGTAAGGTAGAGTTGCGACCTTGATGGTTGGGGGGCGGGGAGGAAGGCATCAGGAACTAGAGTAAACTTGTATGCATCATCACTGCCCGGCTGCACCTTGACTGGTCTGTCTCCTCCCTGTGACTCCCCTGTAAAGGGGTGACCAATTACCCACCAGTGGGCCTTAGGTCCCCACTCTGCTCTCCCCCTCATTCATAATGAAGTGATTCCTGTTCTTTGATGCTCGATACCTGCTCCCTTCGGCCCCTCTTGATCACACATGCTGGTGTGCTTCTTCCACGTGGGCTTTGCTGCGCTGAATGGTGACTCAATTATCTTCAAGTCTTTGAGACTCTAGATACTCAATCATTTGGTAGCTGGGCACCATCGTTTCTTCTACTCTGTTTGCCTCTGTATCCATTTGTCTTCAGCTATATGGGGAATCAATTGGTCCATTGATTTTGATTTTTGTTCTTTGATGCCTGATAACCTGATTGTTTCAGCACCTCATGATCTCACAGGCAAGTGAGCTACTTTTATGGTGGGCTTTGTTGCTCCTGAGCTAGATGGCTGCTTGTTTATGCTCAAGACTTTAAGACCCCAGATGCTATATCTTTTGATCGCTGGGCACCATCAACTTTCTTCACCACTCTTGCTCATGCTCCCACATGTCCTCAGTTTTTCCCCCTTTTATTATGGTGAAAATAGACCTCATAAGAATGAGTCTGGTGACCAATCTGCGCATGTCTGCTTGGTGGCACTGAGTGTGTTCTTCGTGTGGTGTAGCCATCCTGTCTTTGTGTCCGTGATTCCACCACCATGAACGCACTCTCAGTACCCCCCAGCCCCCACCCCCTGCCCCAGCATCACACACAACTGCCCTCGCTTCTTCCCTCTCACCTCTCATAGCCACCTTTGGTTCCTATCTGTTTGCTTTTTTCACATAAGATCATACCGTATTTGTGCTTTTGCAACTGTTTTATTTTGCTTAGCGTGGTTTTTTTTGCCCCTCTTCAGAACTGTTTTTATCAATACAGAATTCACATATACATCAATGGCTCATGTACATACAGAGGAGTCGGGTAGTCATTGCTACAATCAATTGGGGACCCTTTCTTCCTTCTTGTACCCATTAGCATCTCCTGTGGC
>PVJH01017658.1:0-47210 GCA_004026705.1 Nesogale talazaci | reverse complement strand
TTCCATGCAGATGAAATTGCTGTTTTTAGGAGACATTCACCACAAATCACTCAGTTATTTATATTGCTAAAGAGACTGTTATACAGTATGTTTTATGGTGTTGGATTGTTTTCTTAAATTGTTAAAATTTCTGTAAACACATAAAGACTTAATATGTTTGGAAACTGTATAAAATGAATTGGTTTTTAATTGATTTTGAAATGTGGGACTCCATGTGTGTCAGAGTAAAACTGTGTTCCATAGAGTTTTTATTGCTTGGGACCTTTCAGAAACAGATTGCCACTGCAGCCCACTGGGTTGGAGGTTCAAATCCAGCAGCAAGGCTGGGCCTCCTCCCACCACCAGAGGGCAGTGATGCCCCAAAAAACAGAAAAAGATAGTTCCAAAGAGTAGCCCTTTGGGGCTGAGCCCCAGTGGCGTAGTGGTTGTGCGCGGGACTGTGGCCCACTAGGACGGAGGTTCAATTCCAGCAGTAGGGCTGGGCCTCCTACTCCCACCACCAGAGAGCAGTGATGCCCCCCCCCAAAAAAAACCCCAAAACAAACAAACAAAAAAAAACAGATTGGCAGCCCTTTGTCACTAGGTATCTCTCTGTGGACTAGAACCTCCAACCTTTTGGCTAGTAGTCATGTGCTCAACAGTTTGAGTCACCCAGGGACCCAGGAGCAGTTTAGGGTAGTGGTTAAGTCAACGGGCTTTACTACGTACTAAATCAATTACTTCCATTCAGTTAGGCCTTAGCCTCCTCATCTATAAAATAGCTTCGCTTAAGTTACTAAGAAGATTAAATTAGGCAAGTACTTAGAAGGACCAAAAAAGAGAAAGTGAAGGGGTCCCAGTGGCGAAGTGCTTACTGATTGGGCTGCTAACCGCAAGGTCGTCAGTTTGAAACCACCTGCTTTTCCAGGGTCGAAAGATGAGACTTTCTACTCTGATGAAAAAGAGGAAATGATGGAGCAGATAGGGGAGGTAACAACAAAAAATGAAAGCAATAGTAGTGATGATAACAATATTAAATACACCGTCATTGAATCAATACCAACTTGTAGCAACTCCATGTAGGGTTTCCCAGACTGTTACATCTTTATGAGAGCAGGCTACTGAGAGGTTTGAACCGCCAACCTTGTGGTTAGCTTATCCCCTGGCACCATTAGCTGTTATCCCTCCCCTTTTAGATGTTGGGCTCTAGGAGTACAGAGCCTTGTTTTCCAGCCTACTCTCTCTAGGCATACCAATGTGTGATCAGGAATCACCCAGTCACTCTTCTGCTGTGGTGTCTCTGTGTATACCAGGAGCCTTCAAAAAGTTCATCGAACAGGGGCTGAGCCCAGATGGTGTAGTGGTTGAGTATGAGACTGTGGTCCACTGACTTGGCAGTTCAAATCCAGCAGCAGCTCTCCAGAAACAAAGCTGGGCTTCCCACTCCCACCAGAGGGCAGTGATGTCCCCCCCCCCAAAAAAAAAAGTGCATGGAACAATGGAATGGAAAGATGACAACCACACTGTCAGTGATTAATCTGGACCTCTGTGTTTGATAAATTCTATTTCTCCTTGAGACACAAATTTCCTTCTGTATTTCTGAGGTGATGTTTTTATCAGTGTCCATCAGTGATGGACCTTGATGCATCTTCAGCAAGCATGGGGCTTGACTGCCACAGACTACTGTGACATTGCAGAAGAGAGCAGTGGAATTCCTGCTGACCTCAAAGCTTCTGATGCATCAGGTTTAGGGTTGTCAGTTCTAGCAGGGAATCTTATTAACAGTGTATGTGGCTTGCCTTCCTGAAAGACCAGGCTGCCAGATGCTCTCTTGCTGCCCATCATAACCCCCTAAGTAGGGGCAGCTTTCTGTGCTGAACCTTTAATAGAGCGTTTGGACCTGTTTGAAGTATATGGAGGGAAATGCCAGAACAAACTGTTGAGGAATAAAGTGTGGAGCTGGTTTTTACTTTTTGAATGAATTTTGACACCAATAGGGTCAGAATTGACTTGATGGCAGTAAGTTTGTTTTCTTCTCAGCTAGTTGCCGTTCATTTCAACACAATTCTTTTACACCTGCACCTCATGGTTTAATTGTGATAATTTTGCAAAATAAAAAGTTATTTTGGTTTTTGAGTATGTCCTTTTCCCCTCCCCCCAAATTTAGACTAACACAGTCCAGTGCTTATGTGAATTTACAAACACCTGGGGCTACACAATGAGAAGTTTAGCCTAGCCACATCAGGTTATACAGTAGCATTGTTACTATATGGGGCCTTTGAGTTTGTCAAAGAAACTCTGAGGAAATGGATGAATTATAAATTCAGGTACACACCAGGGTGTCAAAAAGCATTGTTACAAAGTCATAGAAGCCTATTAAAAATGTAAAGCTTTTATTTCTTGGTTTGGGTCTACATCACAAAGGGAGCCCAGGTGATCCAGTGGTTCTTTTTTTGTTTGTTTTTGTTTTGGGGGCATCACTGCCCTCTGGTGGTGGGAGTAGGAGGCCCAGCCTTGCTGCTGGATTTGAACCTCCAACCCAGTGGGCCGCAGTCCCGCGCACACAGCCACTACGCCACCAGGGCTCAGCCAAAGCTTTTGTTTCATGACATATCTTTCTTCTAAGGATAAGTCTATGTATTTCTGAAGGCAGTGTTTCTATCTCTTAACTCTTTCCTGAAGAACTCTGTGCTCTCCAATGTACACCAAACCAAAATGGCAGTTGTAGAGCATCATTGAAGGACTCAATTGTATTATGTTCCTTTGAGATGTTCTCTGAATTTTAAGCAAAAGGCAGTCTGAAGAGGAAGATCAGGCCTATAGGATGAATGGAGTAACATTTCTCAACCAAATTTGCATAGGACAGCTCTTGGTCTCCTTCAAAGAATGTGCAGGTGCATTGATTATCTTGATGGGCAGAGAAATCTTCAGCGTAACTTCTCAAGCCCTTCTGTTATTGATGCAGTTTTCTGTCTCCTTAAGATGTCTTACTAATAAACTCCTATGATTGTACTGTGTCCTTCAAGACATCTCTCTGGGTGCCCCTTTTGCAGTGGGGTAGGGCAAGCTATTGGGAGACTTGAAAGTCGTTTTAGTTGACGACAAAATGGATTATCGGAAATGTAAGCTCTCTCCTGATTCACAGTAAAAAGGTTTGTGTGTGTGTTTTGAAAAAAGGCTACTTTGGAATCCAAAAAGAATCACCTGCATCTGTTGAGCTGACCGATTTGCCTGGCCTTGAACTGTCTACTGAGTCCCCCTGTAAGCCACTGCTTTTATTGGGTTTTTAAATTTTTTGTTTTAGATACCCATACAAGCCTAAGACAGATGTACTAAGAGAACTCGTCTGTAGCCATTCACCAATGACAGAGATGTATTTTAACATTTTTGAAGTAAGTCTGTGCATGACATGCCTTTGTATGTGTTAGATATTGTGATAATTGAGGAAGCATCTATCATCTATCACTGTTGCTCAGTAGCAAATTACTTCTCAACTTTGCAGCTAAAACAACCACCATTTTATTTGCTCACAACTCTTGGCCAGCAATTAGGGCAAGGCAGTTCTTCCTCTTTATTGCCTGACGAGGGTCACAAATATGGCTTCATTCATCAGGATGCTCAAGTTGGAACTGATTAGCCTTCAACCTTCTAGTTGGGGCACATCATCTGGGCACCAGAAGGGCTCATCTTCCAGTGGCTAGGTTGAATTTTCTCACCCGAAGACTCTGTTCCAAGAGAGTATGAGCTGCGAAGACTCTTGAGGCCGAGACTTAGAAGTCACATAGTCAAAGCCAGTCACAAGACCAGCCCGGATCCAATGAGTGAGCAATAGGCACCCTTTCTGGATGGGAAATGCTAGAGTGTACTGCACAGGGACACGCCTGTTGGATGGGGAATTGTTACAGTCGCCTTTGCATCTGCCATGTGTGTCTTTTGTTAGATTTGCCAAATTCTTGTTGTTTTCCACGAATGATGGAGTGAGTGTACTGCTGTGAGTGGTGCTAAGTGCATTCCTGTGTTATTTCTTGGGATAGTATTTCTCTGAGATGGGTACTGTTACTCCCATTTTGTAAGTAAGGTAAGCTAGCCGTTGGGAAAGTTCGGTAACCTTGCCCCATATCCTTTATCTAGGCAGGGTCAGATCCTAAGCTGCTTAAACTTTTCACTGGCCGAGCTTTCATGGGGGAAAACCATGCCTCCCAACAAAAAAATTACATATCTTAAAATGTTATGTCCTACTGGTGGGTACAAACTGCTGGCCTTCTTGGTTCACCATGAAAATTAAGAGTTTGCATTACTCATGGAGCAAATTAAATTTCATCCCCTAAATTTTTGGGTTTTTTTTGGGGGGTGGGCATCACTGCCCTCAGGTGGTGGGAGTAGAAGGCCCAGCCTTTGCTCCGTGGAGCTGGAATCGAACCTTCATCCCAGTGGGCCACAGTCCCGCGCACAACCACTATGCCACTGGGGCTCAGCCCATCCCCTAAATTTTTGAGAGAGTGGATTCTTCTAGACTGAAAACAATGGGCAATCAGTTAGAGGTCTTTAGTTGTGAATAGGAGACATTAAAGCTAAGTGTAAAACAAATACTGGAAGAATATAGTGTGTCTCCCAGAACTGATAGAGCTGCAGAATCACTCCTCAGAATGGACCAGATCCATTAAGCTTCCAAGATCCAAGTAGCAAGCAAGCATTCATGGAGGCCACGTGAAAGTGCTGCACACATACCAACCTCTCCAGTTAGGAGGTTAAATCGCTCCCGCAGCTGAGAGCTTCTCTGAGCATGTGCCTAGTTGTGGACAAGATGGAGATAGACACCTTAGTTGCCACCCCACTCTACCCAGTGTGAGAATTGGTATTCTCCAGCAGAAGGCAGGTGAAACCAGTAGATATTTTTGAATGCTATGCAAGTTATTTTACATGTGATCATCTCTTTTCCTCCCAACCAACATTCTTTCAGAGTTCTTAAACTCCAGTTTTCCTTCTCACCAGTCCACACCTGTCTCTTTCCACTGCAACTAATCACTCACTAAGGACAATAGCTGATTACACATTTTCATAAGGTAAAACCAAATTCACTGCCACACAGTCATTTCCTGATGCATTGCGGCTCTCGAGGACAGGTAAGAGCTGCTGCTTTGGGCTTCTGAGACGGGAAAGCTTCTCCCACAGAGCAGCTAGTGGTACAAACTGGCGGCCTTGCGGTTGGAAGCCCATCACATAACCTACTTAATGGTTCTCAAACTGAGGCTTGCAACCCTTTCATTGGTAGCCCGATTCATAATAGCAGCAAAAGTACAGTTATGAAGTAGCAAAGCAAATAGTTTTATGGTTGGGTGGTCGCCACAACATGAGGAACTGTATGAAAGGGTTGTGGCATTAGGAAGGTTGAGAACCCTTGCGCTACACCATCAGAGTGCTCCCTTTTAAAATCATGAATTTGCCTCTTTTATAGAATAGCTTATGGATTATGACCATTCATTGGTAACTCAGGGTCATCTATGAGAACATTTTTACCTTGGCATAGGATCCAGTGAAATTAATGTAACTACTGGTGTTGGCACGAAATGCCCCCAAATTACTCAGGATTTGTTGTTTTTGCTTGGTACCTAGATGCTTTTATTGTAACCTTACTGATGCAAGAGAACTTCAAATACCAGTAGTTCATAGAACTGTTCCTTTATCTTTTAATTTCATTTTTTCCATGAGCTTTGTGAGGCCCTTCTATACCTATTTCTCGTCAACTATCCTGCTGCCCATCATGTCACATTTGCAACAATTGTGAAAGCTATTCAACTATTTTACACACTAACATTTCTGGCAGTAGTGAATGGAGAGGGGAGAGTCACGGCTGTGATAATTAAGGTTATGTGTCAGCTTGGCTGGGCTGTGATTCTCCGTGATTTCAACTATGTAATGAAATTAGTAGTTCTGTAATGACTTGTAGTCATGTAATGATATAATCATTCTCCATTTTGTGACCTCATTCATGTACTCATCTCCATTTTCACAAAATGCCAGTTTTCACACAATGTCCTAGTCTTTGAAACTTAACTAGGTTGATAAATGAGGAGTAGGTATAGTTTCAAAATAAACATTTGAAACTTTATAGACCATAGACTGAAAAAATACCTATATTTATATGACCTTTCCAATATAAGGGAAACTACTTTTGTTGTTGTTTCTTCTTTTTTTTGGGGGGGGGGCATCACTGCCCTCTGGTGGTGGGAGTAGGAGGCCCAGCCTTGCTGCTGGATTTGAACCCCAACCCAGTGGACCACAGTCCCGCACACAACCACTACGCCACCAGGGTTCGGTCTGTTTCTTTTTTTAATGGTTTTATTGAGGGCTCTTATAATGCTTATTATAATTTATACATCAATTGTAATGGGTATATTTGGACATATGTTGCCATCCTTTTCTAGACAGTTACTTTCTTTGGGGGGGGGCATCACTGCCCTCTGTTGGTGGGAGTAGGAGGCCCAGCCTTGCTGCTAGATTTCGAACCTCCAACCCCGTGGGCCGCAGTCCCGCGTACAACCACTACGCCACAGGGGCTCAGCCCAACAGTTACTTTCTATTGAGCCCTTGGTATCTGTGTTAGTCCGGGTAGACTAGAGAAACAAACTCATGGACACACATATGGATATAAGGATACGGTTTTTATATAAGAAGAATAGGACATTAAGAAAACATCCCAACCCAGTCCAGTTCAAAGTTATAAGTCTTATATTAGCCCATATGCCCGGTATCAGTCTATAAAGTCTCCTTCTGACTCACGAAGTCACAGGCCAGTGGGTGCAGAGTCCCAGTGCCAGCAGGGGTCTCCCCAGGGCTCCTCACTTCCAGGGCTCAGGGTCCATCAACAGCATCCACTGGTTGCGCTGGCAGGGATCTCCACATGACTTCCCTAGCTCCTCGGATGCTGCCATCTTGTCTTGTCCATAGTTCGTTGTCTGTGAGACTGACTCCTAATAACTGGGGAGATAACGTCTCATCTCCATCAGGGAAATATCGCAAGACTTCCCAGAAGTCTCAGGAGAAAGCCATGCCCACACAGAGGCCTCATTGTCTATTCAATGGCTATCCCCAGATTAACAGACTAGACTCCACCCCTACATTTCAATCATGAAATTAATATAAGCACATGACCGCCACAGTATCAACTCCTCCCACCCCCTTTGACTCCTTGATAGATAATAAATTATTGTTTTCATATCTCACACCGACCACTGACTCCCTTCCCCCTTGGTTTTCGTTGTTCTTTCCCCCATGGGGTGTGTGTGGTTGTGGGTCAATCATTATGATCGGTTCTCCCTTCCCATCTGGTATCAGAGAAACCCTGGGTTGCAGAGAAACCAATTTTTAGTGATAAAATATTGTGCCAATAGAAAGTGATTTTATAGAGAGCATTTTCACATATAGCCTGTTTTATTTTGGCCTTAATTCCTACAGACTCAGAAAGACCAGTTATTGCCTCCATTTTTAAGCTGAGGAGATGCTATAAAGATGCCGTTTCCCGACAGTCTGGGACTTTGGGAGAGAACCGCTGTTCTGACTGCCCATGCCTTTATCGAGGGCAATTCTAGAACAGGGCTGCAAACAACAGCACCTGCTTGCTGATTTCTGACTATCTGGGGTTGAATTGGTGTTTGGTCATTGGCATGGAATGGTCAGGACCCTGGCCTTGAAAGCCCTAGCCTTCCTCACCCACACATAGTCAGGTAAGGAACCTCTTTACCTCACCACTTAGGGCTCTGATTAAGCTGGTTTTGAAGTATGTCTTGGAGCCCTTCAGTCTGCCTTTTTTTTTTTCCTGCTTCCTTCTAATTACCTTGTAATTACCACCTTGTGGTGCAGTCTCTCCGCTTCCCAGACCCTGGATTCTTCTTTTAAATGGTCCAAAATGTTTTTTGGTTGTTTGTTTGTTTTTTTACTGTTCTTGTCACCACTACAAAAAGTTCTGAAAAGAGCACTTGACATTGTTCAATTAAAGTCTCTGGACAGTGTTCTGTTACTGTACAAAAGGATTGTTTCTCATCAACCCCCTTACTTTGAAAGTTGCCTTACCTGTATGGTAAACTTGTCTGTGGTCGGAATAAGAGTGTTCATGTTTGGCCAGATTCTGTAAACAGAGGATCCAGGGTTTTCTTTAACGTTTACAACCCTGTTGTAATATTTAACACTAGTTTTAATATTGTCTATATTTTAAAATTTTACTTCATGCACTGATTTTTACTTCTAACTGCGTTCTGTTCACACAAGTCAACAAATTGTTTCTGGTTTGTTTTTTTCTCTTGCATTTTCAGTTCACCTCAGGGTCTCATTTTTGGCCAAACATTTTGGACCCTTAGAATCCGTAAGCCTAATTCTAAACAGTGCTAGCAACGATGGACCTTAACAAATGCATACTTTGGCTGCCTTGTGCTTTCTCCATTGACATTTTGAAGGTGTAAGTACTTGGTGCAAAGCCACTGTGCGTGTTCTGACTCATCACATCTTACTGCCCTAGAGCAGCTCTGGAAGGCCCCTTTCTCTGTCCCCCTGCCCTCTTGGTGACTTTTCTTTCTTTTTTTTTTTTTTTTTTGTGGGCATCACTGCTCTCCGGTGGTGGGAGTAGGAGGCCCAGTCCCACTGCTGGAATTGAACCTCCGTCCCCGTGGGCCGCAGTCCCGCGCACAACCACTACGCCACCGGGGCACAGCCCCTCTTGGTGACTTTTCTTGTGGCAGTTATACCTATAAATCATTTGTAAATTGAAGATAGAAAAGAGACCACTCACCATTACATTAGGACAGCTTAAAAGGAATCATTTGTTCAAATTTACTAGCTTCCAGAAGCTAGTAAAGATGCTATGGTTTCTAAAATTTCCTGTTAATATGTTTCACCATTACAACGTGTAACTAAGGCATGTGTAGCGCTTATAGATTATGAGAAAAGCTAGCTCCTAGAAAAGATATTATTTCAATTTTCTATTTATAAATGGCTGTAAACTGGCAAATTGTTGTCCTAGTAAACAGTAAGCATGTTCTGGTGGTAGGAAGGTTTCTTGGTGTGTCTGTTTCCTGAGCTAGCAGCCAGCAATGATAAGCTTTCTTTTCCATAGATCTTGTGTCAAGTATTAATCAGCTGTAGACTCGAAAGATTTTATTGGCCTGCATTTGTAGTGGAACAAACAATAGTTTATCTGTAGTCTTAGACATATAGCCACAAATGATATTGTCTGCATGATGTTCTTACAAAGGGGAAACAGTTCCATTATCTTTCATTTGTATTTTAGGTGTATTTTGCAGGGTGAATTTGATGAATAGTAAATTTTGACTTGGAAGAGTATACACTATGTCAGGATTGTAGTGAATCACATGTTCTCATTTTTAACCTTTTGAATATTTTCTTTTTTTTAAGTCCACAGATTAGAAAAATAGATTGCATTACTAGCAAATCTTAAAATGCAGCTAAGGAGGATCATTTGAATTTTGCATATCAAGATTACATGTAGTAAATGTAAAACTGATGGTCTGTTCTAGAAACCTTCACCCATTTCACAGTTTAAAACCTTTAAAATGGTTTCTTTTGGAAAATTGGAATTTTTGAGTGCTTAAAGGATTTTTAAAAAATGTTTAGGGCTGAGCCCCGGTAACGTAGCGGTTGAGTGGGGTACTGCTGCTGACGGGCTTGGCGTTCAGATCCAACAGCAGCAAGGCTGGGCCTCCCACTCCCACCAGAGGGCAGTGATGCCTAAAAAATAAAAAAAAAATGTTTAGTAATTCTTTTCTGATTACAAATATTAGAAATGCGGGCTGAGCCCCGGTGGCGTAGTGGTTGTGCGCAGGACTGCGGCCCACTGGGACGGAGGTTCAATTCCAGCAGTGGGGCTGGGCCTCCTACTCCCACCACCAGCGAGCAGTCATGCCAAAGGAAAAAAAAAACAAATAATTAGAAATGCACAAACATTTAAAGCTACTTATACTACCTAAAGACTACATTTTTAACATTTGATGGTATATTCATCCAGCTGCTCTATCAAGTGTCCTAATAAAATAGTCTTGGAAATGAATGCTTGGCTGTTAAGGGAAAGCGTGGTAGAATGAACACATAGTGTGACTCAGGTCCTGGTAATCCCTGTATCTTTCAGACAGCCTGCCTCCATGCTGAGGAGAGGGCCATTCTGTCCTGGTGGGAGAAAAGATCAGCCTTCTCCTTTGACTAGCTTTGGCAAACATGTACCTCAGAAAGCATTTTTTTCTGCAGTCTTATCCGATCAGCTTCTTATTTTGACAACATTTTTTCTCAGCTCCAAATGCTTGCTAGTTGCAGAGGGAGGCATTGAGAGTCCTCATTGCAGTAGCTTGTAGACCCCGGCTGCATCAGTTCTTATTAGCACCCAGAAGAACTCTTAAAAAAAATTTAAAAACTCTTTACATCAGCTCCTGTTCAAAAGAGTGCACCAACCCTGAGCGATAGTGAAGTCTGTAGAGTGTGCCAGTTGACAGCAAGGCAGAGTCATTAGAGACACTCAGGGATCTTCAGTTAACATCTATCCCTCACCTCCCCCCCAAAAAAATCCAGTTTCCTTGGTCAGAAAAAGATCCAGAGAAGGAGTTCAGAGCAGATAATGGTGGAATAGAAAAATGCTAATCTGGTCAGATCTGTTAAAGAGGCAGACAAGGCTGAACACAGTCCCCAGTTTTTATCCTGATCATCTTTTTCTTAGCTCAGAAGAAAGCTTTATCTTGGGATGAAAGAGAGAAAGAAGGCAGGATTGAGCAGGTGGCGCTTAATACAAGATCCTTGGCTCTCTTTGTCTGCCTTGACTGGTGGTAAGCAGATCCTCCTGTCTGAGAAACTAACAAAGTGAAGTAACACACAGGGCAACTTCCCCAGACAGTGATACAACTTCTTGGTTTGGTATTCAGTGTGAAAATACAATGGTGACGTTGATTCCTTGCCCTCAATGAGCGGAAACCCATCGAGGAGAAGGAGGATGTGGCATCTTGTTGTAAATGTCTTATTCTTGACCTGTAACCAAGAATGGTTATATTTCGGCCCCTTGCTCTGCCACCTGTCCTCCAGGAGCACCGTCCTGATTCTCCCTACTGACCAGCTCCAAAGGTATCACTTCTGCCTGAGAAATGGAAGAACTTGCATGGAAGGAATTACTTTGGAAGAGGAATAACCATGGTCATAAGTGCAACAGCGGAAGAAAGGACACGATTTTGTTTATGATTTGAATCTCCAGGTCCAGGGTCCTTAGCCATGTATTTCAGTCAGGGTCTCACAGAGAACAGAGCCCAAGTCAGGTGGTTTGGAGAGCCTTAGATGGAAAGACTGTCTTCTGGGAGGTGTCAGAGTGTGGAAGCACCAAGGGAAAGCTATTATCAGTACTAGATCACAAGGAACAAAGAGAAGAAATCATGTTCTGTTGAGCTAGGTTGAAGCTCGGGAGGAGAGATCATCTGACTGGAACTGTAGTCCTGTGAAAGATCTGGCCAATGCCCGAAAATGCAGCCCAGAGCCGGGAGGGGCAGCTAAGAAGAACCCCACCCCATCTTTCTACTCTCTACTTTCTACTACCTTTCTACTTTCTATCTTTCTACTCTCTTTGTTCTTCTTCTAGTGGTTCTCACTGTCTAGATCCAGCCTGCCAGCAAGGAGTTTCTAGAGGTCACCTGTTGGGGACACATAAAAGGACCCAGAATTAGGGGAAAGTATTCTAGGTTTAGAACAAGAGACAAACAGAAAATTTTCAGCCTATCCTACTTAGTCAGTCTGTCACTTCCTTCACTTACCCACCCACCCACTCCTATTTAGCACAGTCCAAGTAAAACTGGCCACCACCTACGTAGGTGGACAAAACCATTTTGCTTTGGGTTTTCTCAGACCCACCAGGAGGGTACATGGGGCAGCCGGGGCACCTACCTTGCTAAGGGTCAATGTAAGGACAAAACCAGAATGCACACGAACAACAAGCCATGCTCAGAGATTGAGGGAAAGCTAATATTAATGGCACGGTTAAAAATCCCTGAGGATATCCTAAAATTCTCATTTGCGTAAGTCAATTTCCTCCTTCCCAACACACATTTTTAAAAAAGGTATGTGAATTGAGATTTTGTCAAGTATAGCCAAAGGAACCCTTATGAATATATCTCCCCCTAGGACAGGGTCAAACTGCCCCTGTGGATTCCTGTGGATCCCTGTGGATGTAACTCTACAGTTACATCCTCATGGAACAACTGGTGCTTTCAAACTGCTGTGGACCTTTCAGTTAGCAGCCCAACTCAGAACCACTGTACCATCAGGCTCCTGTTCTAATGCGAATGGCAAAGGAAAATCTTGGTTTTTCTGTCATTTTTATCCTTCATGAATGTGAACCCCCCCCCAAACCACATTCATGCTGTCAAGTCCCTTCCAAGACACAGGGACCCTGTCAGGCAGACAAGAACTGCTCCATGGAGTTCTGAGACTGTAAATCTGTATGGAGACAGATAGCCTCATCTTTCTCCTGGAGAGGAGCTGGTGGCTTAGCCTTGCTGACCTTCTAGTTAGCAGTCCAGGGTAGAACTCCCAGTGCCACCTGGGCTCCTCTGACCGGGATCAGATGGCGAAAAATGCAGAAGTCACACTCACTGAGTTCCTCAGCTTGAAAACAGGGAGAATGGCAACATTACTTCAAAATTACTGAAAGGACTAAATTACAGCATACCTTAAAAACTGCTTATCCTCATCTTGCTAAATCTCAAGATATAAGCCGCAAAGCATGTGAACTATTGATTATGACTCAGTTCTTACCGTCCAGTTATACTGCCTTTACCACAGTAATTAAGCACTCAAAGGTAGAATCTGAGCAGTTCTCAGAAAAATTGGAAAATCATTGAAAGACCTTCTGTCGGGTCATTTTATTCTCATTTAAGTTAAACTAAGATCTTTTTAAAATTGTTCATGTAAACTTTTAAGCACAATTCATTCAATGAATTTTTTATTTATTTTTGGTTAAGGTTAATTGTCAAAGGGAAAATGGAACTTTTTAATTGGCAAGATTCTTGATTTTAATTGGCAGCCTATCTTGAAGATTTTCAACTTTTTAAAATGGATTTGAAAAAAAAAGGGGGGGATCTGTTTCAATTCATAATTTTATCGATCATATTAAAAACCAAACAAAACCAATTGCTGTCAAGTCAGTCCTGGTGTGCAGCCAGCCTGCAGTTCAGAGTAGAACCACAGGACTGGACTGTCGTTAGGGAGGCCACCTTTTTCATCCAGGATCAGCTATTAAGTTCAAAGTGCCAACTTTTCCGTTATCAGCAAAGAGTTATCACCCCCGTGCCCCCAAGACTCCTTCGATTGATTCTTTTATCATCACTGCCAGTGAGCTGATTCCAAGCCCGGGTGGGGTATTGAGTTACAGTTTGGTCTGCTAACTACAAGGTCACTAGTTCAAACTCACCAGCTGCCCCATGGGAAAAAGATGAGTTTCTCCTCCCATAAAGATTTAAAGGCTTAGAAACCCACATGGGGCAGTTCTTCTCTGACTTTTGGCTCATCGTGATAATTGATTTAATTCTAAAAATCGATTTCTCGGGGTTGAGCCCTGGTGGCGTAAGTGGTTGAGTGTGGAACTGAGGCCCGCGGGCTTGGCGGTTCAAATCCGGCAGCGGCGGCTCTCAGGAGCAGCACTGGGTAGTGCCCACGACCACCAGAGGCAGTGATGCCCCCCCAAAAAAACAAACAAATCGATTTCTCCTAGCCCTGACTTTATGTGATTATTCTAGGTATAAGACCTCTAAAGGCAGAAGGTCCTTTTACAGAGTACTACAGATGTGAATCCAGAGAACATTGATCTCGATGAGACAGCATGCAAGAAATCTCATCCCAAATTTAGGGAATTATAATATGGTATTAACTTCACTTTTGTGACAAAGATGGTAACAGAACTGTGGAAGTGTCCACTAAAACAGGTTCTCTCAGCCGTGTTGTGCCTGCAGCATTGTAAAAGCCTGCCTCCTTGTCCATCAACACAGGGAAAGGGAGAGGAAGGCCTGTAATCACTTTCTAATACATTGAATTGGAAGCACCAGGCATAGTGTGCTGCCCGGTTAGAGGTTCAATATATGTTTACTGAATATGAATCTTTATCAGCTTGAGTAAGAAAGAGATGAAAGAGAAAATCGATACAAGGCCCTGGTCTCAGCCTGTTTTCCTATTTAAAAAAAAAAAATTAAGTCTGATATCCAAGAGTCTATTAGCATCGTCTCTTTAATATAGACTAATGGCGCTCTGGGGTGAAGAAATTGCCCAGTGTGCAATTAACTCTGGTCTTTGCAACCCTGTGTCTACAAGTCGGTTTACTTCACATTAGGTGCCCCACTACCCAAGAAGCTCCTAGCGCTGTCCTTGTCTTCACAGCCTGATTAGTTTATTCTCAATGGAGAAAAACTAGTGGTAGTGTTAAATGCGGGCTGAGCCCCGGTGGCGTAGTGGTTGAGTGTGGGACTGCAGCCCACTGGGTTGGCAGTTCAAATCCAGCAGGAGCTCTCCAGGAGCAAGGCTGGGCCTCCAGGGGACAGTGATTGCTCCCCCTCCCAAAAACAAACAAACAAACAAACAAAAAATGTTAAATGTGCTAACCATAATTAGGAAGGTGTAGCTGCTTCCAAAAGTCTTAAGTAATGTATTTCAAAGCCAAATCTGATTAATCCTTCTGTGTTCTTTTAGCTCAAATAATTAAGAACTGACATTAAGGAAATACCACTCAATGGCAGTGAGGGAAGAAAGGTAATCTCACTGCAGAAGCAGCTTGCACATAGCATTTGATTCTAAATCCCCTGCCCACCCTTCCCAACGACAGAAGACCATCTTACAGTTTTCTCCACCCCCACCCCTCAAAGTGTGGGAACATCATTTTGATAGAGCATTTATCGACCGTATCAAACATCAAAGGTGTCTAAGTCAGATGAGAGTTTGATTATCATACATCCGCTTCATTATTTATCATGTTATACTTCAGAACAAAGACTTAAAGAGATAATTGTGTTGATAGACAATACAAGTTGTTCATGTTAGGGGGAAAAAGTATCAGAGCCAAAAACACCAGTGCCCAGATGTTAGTTTTAGATACTATTTTCCAATAAAAGGAATCAGAAATGGTAATACAAGAGTATTACCTTCTCTTGTGCAAAGGGGCAGATGGCACCTAGCAGAAGGACAGAGCAGAGCACTGAGGCATATTCTAGTGCCAGGAACTGATAGAGTGCCCTTAAAGCAAAGTGAAAGCATACATGCAATGATGAGGTCTGTGGAAGAGACACAGAAGTCCATGGAAAGCACTCATAATCACCAATGCCTGCCACCCATGTCACTTCCCTTAAGTTGATTTGGGATTATCAGGGGCCTGTGAGCACAGAGTCGGATAGCCTCAAGGCTCAGCAAAGAGGAAGCGGGCTCTCAAGGAAATGGATTGACACCGTGCCTGCAACAGTGGCCTCACGTCTGAGAACAGCTGTGAGGGCGGCCCAGTACTAGGAAGTATTACCTTCTCTTGTGCAAAGGGTCAGATGGCACCTAGCAGAAGGACAGAGTAGAACTCTCCTGTAGGGGTTGTAAGACTCAACCCACAGGTTGAGGACCCGTTGGGGGTCGAATGACCCTTTCACAAGGGCTGCCCAATTCAGAACACTAGTAAACTTACAGGTAGGAGGTAGCAGCGAAAATAATTTATGGTGAGGTCACCACAACACAACCTGACTGAAAGTGCCGTGGCATTAGGAAGGTTAAAAACCACTACTCTAAATCTTTACAAAAGCAGACAGCTACCGGTATATCTTTCTCCTTCAAAGTGGCTGGTGAATTAAATTGACCTTTCTGTTGCCAGCAGAGCACTTTAACCACTGCATAACCAATGTTCCCCAGCACTAAGTAGCATGGTACTGATTTATTGCCCAACCACATAATAAATGTAATATCAATATGAAGGCAATAGTGGTTCAAAGTTATTGCCATCTACATGGAAGATCTGTGTACCTCAAGTGCAGCCACCACTTTTCCGTCACTGGAGGTTTACATTCTGAACTAGTTTCACTGGAGCTTTTAGACCAAGATGGACTGGCAAGAAAGACTTGGCTATTTTTTTCCGAATTATTTTATTAGATATATACTGCATAATTCATATAGGTATGCTGTTTGCTATACTTAAGTCAGACTCATGGCAACCCATGCACATAGGTACCAAACACTGTGCTGCACTAGCCCCATGATTTGGTGGAGGATCAGACCATTGTGATCCATAGGTCCATTGTGATCTGTAGGAACAATGCACAACTGTTCCATAGTGTTTCTAAGGCTGTAAACCTTTCTGGAAGCCCACAGCCCTGTCTTCCATGGAGCAGTTAGTTTGAACTATTGACTTTGTGATTAACAACCCAGTGCTTAACTTGCTGTGCCACCCTAACCATGTAAGAACTCTGTGCACCTGTTGACTCACCTACAAATTCCACTAAAGAACTTAACTCAAAAATGGATCATTTTTCTTTTTTCTGTATATAAGGGAGACATTCATATACAAGAGTAATTGAACATTGAGAAAACAGCCCAGCTCAGCCCAGTCCAAGGTCATGAGTGTGATATGAGCCTGTATGTCCAATCCCAATCTATAAAGTTCTCTTCAGACTCATGAAGCACATGCAATGACACCAGGACAATCACAGGCCAGTGTGTGCAGAGTCTTGTGTATCCAGTAGTGGTAGACACATCTCAGTGCTGGCAGAAGACTGGCTTTTCCAGCTTCAGAGGTCTGGTTCCATCAGGGTAAGCCCTTGTGGCTTCTCATCAGGAATGGATCTTGTTCTGAACCACATGACTGTGTGAAACCATTCAGGAATACTGCTGATAAAAAGAAATTACTTGATACATTAAAATTTATGCAACTATACAGAGGAGGGAATAGATAAAATCTCCTATGCGAAGAATCTCAAATAACTTATGTAACCTTCTGCCATCTCAAAGAGGTAGAGCCTAATTCTCGGGTCTTTAAGTGTGGGCTGTGCAACTATGCACTTCTTCTTTTTTAAAAATTTTCAACCAAATAATTTTAACTGGATACATAATCAATATCCATGAAAGTAGTAGTCAAAAAATTAAACAGCGTATTACATTTGACAAATCAGCTGCATGGGGTTGAAGAAATTTGGAACGTTTCAGGAATTTGCATGTCATCTTTGTGCAGGGGCCATGCTAATCTCTATATCTTTTCAATTTTAGTATTGTGCGGCTGAAACAAGCGCACAACTATGCACTTCTTCCCAAAGAATGGAAAGGGACAAAAAAGAGTAACTTGAAATTAACAAATACTACCACAGGCAGATGAACAAAGTGAATGTGAACAATAAGTGTACCCTTGATGTGATACAATGAAAATGTCACTTTACATCTTTGGTCTTCCTCTCCCAAACTCAGTATAATCATGAGGCAAACATTGGACAAAGGGTTGGAAGACTTTACTTAAAAGATTGCACCAATACTCCTCAAAAGTATCAAGATCGTTCAAAATCCGGGAAAGCCTATTGTAATGGAGCGCAGTGGGTCTCCACCTTCCTCATGCTGTGACCCTTTCAGACAGTTCATGTGGTGGTGACCCCCCAACTATGAAATTATTTTCGTTGGTACTTGATAACTTTAATTTATTACTGTTAGGAATCAGGTGACACCGGTGAAAGGGTCACTTGACCCCCCAAAGGGTCGCAACTCACCAGTTGAGAATCGCTGGTGCAGTTAAGTGACAGGACAGATGTAATATGGTGTCCTGCACAGGAACCTGGACCTGAAAAGGACACTGGACTCAAACAAAGGAGTTCAGAATAAAGCATAGACCCCAGGGAGTCATAATGTATCAATACGAATTCATTACGAGGACGCATTGCCTTACTGATAAGAAGAAGCTAATGGGAAAACAGGTATGGGGTATATTGGAATTCTTTGTGCAATCTGCCCAACTTTTCATTAAATCCTTAACTATTCTAAAATTAAAAAAATATTTTTAAAATAAGACAAAAAGACTATATCAGGGACAAAATTTCACTTTCATTGTGAATAGAACCTAAGAATAAATAAAATAACCCTTATGTTCTGGACTGATGTGGCATAAAGTGAAACAAGCCTCCTTATAGAGCCGTGGCAATTGGTTCTCAGGATCAGGGAATACAGTATTTCTAAATGTCTTCCTGTGGAATTTCCTACTGGCATGGCTTCCCTCCCTGCCAGCCGCGGCCCCCCACCCCCCACTTCTGCCTTGTAGCAGTCCCTTGAGTGACATTTGCTGTCCTAGTTAATCAGAGGGTAGGAGAAATGAAAAACTCTCCTGTTCCCCCTCCCACGAAGTTTCAATGGGCCCTGGGAATGTAGGTCAAATTGCATCACCGTGGAAAGGAGCAAACCGAACAGGAAGGTATTTATGAAGTCCTGCCAACCTCTCTTTAGATTCCTAGTCATGATGAACTGGTCTGGAGCCTGCTTAGGTGTAATATACAGGGAATCTGGGGGTCATGTTTTTGATGTCCCAGAATGTTAATCAGCGATAAAAAACTGCAGGTTAAAACCCTAGTGAAATAACTTCCATTAGTTTTGTTTAGTTTGTATCACCCAGCTTCTGGAATTCTTTTTGTCTTATTTATCATTGGCATATTGCAGCCATTTATGTTAATTTAGCAAGGGAGATATTTGAATTGTAAAAATGAGTACCATGTGTATATGGGAAAGAGATCTATTTGTCTATAAGTCTAATAAGATCTATAAGTCTAATAGTGTGTCTTGCAAATTACATGTAATCATGTGCTCAATGGGCTCTTGATTAACATGCAGAAACCACAAAACATGTTTTTTATTTCTAAGTTATTCTTAAAGTATACTGTTCTATGACTCTCATTCTTTAATGGCAAAGTCTTACAGACTTTAAGATTTGTCTTTAAAAGTCTGTGTTTGGTCCTCTGTAAGACATCCAGATATTGACTGCCAACGTGTTCAGTGTTACGGCCATGGCATGGGTGCTCTTTAGCATCCTGGCTGCAAAGCCAGTTCTAAAACCTGCTCTGCATAAGCCCCTTCTTCTTGCCTCCATCAAGATGACTGTTAGTCCATTTGTATACAAAGTGGAAAATCAGATGATAGAATATGTTCACCTAAGCTTCACTTGCTATTGAGTGGATTCCTAGTGATCCTATACGACTGAGTAGAACTGCCCATCAAAGTTTCTGAAACTAAATCTTTACAAGAGTAGAAAGACTCATTCTCCCATGGAACAGCCGATGGTTTTGAACTTTTGATCTTGAGGATAACAACCAAACACGTAACTCACTGTGATACCAGGGCTCTTTGGATATTATTAAAGCTTACAGATTGAAGAAATGTTGTGAAGTGCCCAGATATGTGTAGTCCAATACACTTCTAATTTTTTAAAACTTTCTTGTGAAGTTATTTCAAATTCATAGAATTTTACAAAGGTCCTGATTACTCTTCCTCCTGTTTTCCCCATTAGTCACATAGGACACTATCAAAACCAGGAAATCAGTATTGGTTTAAAACAAGCATATAATTCTCTTCCAATAACCACCACCATCAAGATACAAAAAACTCCTTTGTAGTCACACTGACTCCCCTGGCTTCCATGGTCTCTTTAACTCTTGGCAACCCCTAATCTCTTCTCCAACTCTATAATTTGACATTTTGTGAATGTTGCATAACTGGAATCCTACAATATGTGATCTTTTGATATTATGTTTCCCCCCTCACTCAGCCTTTAGAAATTAGTACGTTAACATATTTATTTTCAAAGAATTTTTCCCCAGACTGTTTTATTGGGAGCTAATATAGAATGTTTATTTTTAAAAGAAGTTGTTACTTGGAATTTGATTCATTCATTTTCAAAAGTATCTTTTTCTAGCTTGGGTGTTATATATACTGTTGCTATATTTGAACAGCAGCTAAAGTTGACTGTACCAACCTAATAGTGGATTATATCATTAACCTTATTGCTTATGGTTAAGGGTGATACTGCAGAGCTAAAGGGAAAATTTCTCCAGGAAAAGTCCGCCTGATCAACAAACTAGATATTACTATTGACTACTGAACAAGAGTAAGAAATCCAACTACATATTCTAATTATACCACATAAGTACATTTGTGTCCATTTTGCCTTAAAAGAATCTCTTAAAGTAGACTTTTTAAATGCACAACAGTTAGAATATTTACATTAATTAGCTAATGTAAAAACTGTGTCTTCGATTTGCCATATGTGGTTAGTGTGAAATGTCACCATATGAAAATCAGTGACCGCATCATGTTAATAAGATGCTTTGAATGTTCTGAGCAGAAAACAAGAGTTCTATTGGGAGGGAAGGGGGGGTGGCGGCGAGAGACAAGGCCTAGGAACAAATGGACTCAGAAGGAAATAATGTTCAAAAGATGTGTTGCTTCCTAATAAAAATAAGGATCTCTTCTGGAATCTTAGGGGAGAGCAGGTTAGTGTTTGGTGGCAATTAATGATCTTCCATAGCTCTAGGGAATCCCATGTGGCCAGTTGTACCAAACTGAGAAGAGAAGTCAAGCCCAGGGTGCCCCTCTGCAGCTCCCCGGCAGTGTGAGTGAGGCTGTGAACTCCAGCTCTGCAGGGAGCCCAGGGCTCCTGTTCCTGAAGGTTGTATCAGGACAGATTTTTATGAATGGAATAATTTTCTAATTGGCAATTAATTTTTATTTGGCTCTGGTGCTGAACATTTTTAGACAGCTTTCTTCTCAGTTCAGAAATATTCTTAGTAATGAAAATCAACTTGTACTTACCTGCTTAACTTTTTTTCCGCCTTTTCCTTGACTACTTTTGTTTTCTTCCAAGCAGCATATATATGTAATTATAGTTGAAGAAGTTATTGGGATGGAGGAGAAGAGAAATAATTATTTATCGATCATCATCCATATAATTTTTATGTACATTCACTCATGTAATTACAGTATTGAATAAGCACCTTAGTGGTACTCATTAAGAGAAGGCACTGAAATAAACAGCATACTTTTATAGCAAATAAGCCAGTTTTCTTGGTCAGATTTACTTAAGAGAACTGTGACCTAACACATGAAAGGAAAACTCATTTATAACCTATTTATGAACATTCATATAGTAATGGCATTTTCAAAATTTTGTAATTTACTAATCTATATTTAGAGAAAGTGTTCATCTATTAAATGTTTAGTTTACAAAAGCAGCTTGTGAAGTGATAGGGATTATGAGCTCCACCTTCCTTCTCCTAGCAGTTAATTACTCAGATGAGGAAAATAAGTTATCCACACAAGAAAAATTAATTCACTGCAGGAGTGAAAAGTTTTGAACTCGCTATTGCAAGATGTATAAATGCATTGCATAATTAGATGCGAAATATCTTTCAGCTAGAAAATGCTGTAAATGTTCAAAGGAGGAAAGGGAAAGATTTGTAAAAGACTGATAATGAGTATCTCGCAGTGGCAAGTGAATTTTCTATATATATATGTATATTCAAAGCTACTGTAGATAATGACAAAGATGAAGATGATAACAGTGTGCTGTTAGCTGCTCTGGCAGCTCTGACTCATTGAAGTTCATGTATAACACATTTGCCAGCAAGTTTGAGTCCATCAAGTTCAAGCAAGCAAGTTGGACAATGTTTGCCTGTGATCCGTAAAGTTTCCATTGGAAAAATTTCAGAAGTAAGTAATCCAGCCTTCTTCCTAGTGGATAGTGGTCTGAAAGCCAGGCTGAAACCTGTTTACCATGGGTGACCATCATGAACTGAATTGCATCCTTCCAAAGTTTGTGTCCATCCGGAGATGCTGTGATTCCCAGGGTTGGATAGTTGTCCTCCATTTTGTGACCTGCTTTATGCACCATTTTGTAATTCATTTTCTATCCTAGCCACTATGCCTGTGAGACAAACTCTTATCATCATTGCCTCTGAGGAGCATTCTGGCTGCAATTTTTCCAACAGATTTCTTTTTTTTTTTTTTTTTTTGCAGATCACTGCAGTAGGAGCCCCCGCCCTGCTGCTGGATTTGAACCTCCAGCTCAGTGGGCTGTAGTCCCATGCACAACCACTATGCCACCGGGGCTCAGCCCCAGATTTGATTTTTCTTTTGACAGTCCATGGTATCATCGATATTCTTTGCCAGCACCATGATTCAATTCAAATACAACCATTCTTCTTCAGTGTCCAACTTTCACATACATATGAGATATGAAATGTATCGTGGCTTGGGTCAAGCCCACATTAGCCTTAAAGTAATCTCCTTGCTTTTTAGCACTTCAGAGAGATCTTGTGCAGCAGATTTACCTAATGCAATGCATTGTTTGACTTATAAAATTTCAGAAAGCAATTCCCACATTCTTTGTATAAGCAAGGGGACCACAGTGGTATTGTGTTAACTCTGTCGTGCCGATACCCGAAAGATCATTAACCATCAGCTGCCCCACAGGAGAAACAAGTGCGTTCTACTCCTGTGAAGAATTATAGTCTTGGGCTGGGCCCCGGTGGCGTAGTGGTTGTGTGCGGGACTGCAGCCCACAGGGTTGGCGGTTCAAATCCAGCAGCAGTTCTCCAGGAGCAAGGTTGGCCCTCCTACTCCCAGCAGAGGGCAGTGATGCCCCCCCCCCCAAAAAAAGAGTTACAGTCTTGCTAGACCAGAGTGTGTACACCGGTTCAGATAAGAGCTCTGAACACACACAATCCAGGACAGATAAATCCCTCAGAAAAAATAATGGGAATAGCAATAATAGGAGAAAGGGGGAACTGATTGCAAAGATGAATGTACAACCTCCCTACCCCACGGAGGGTGACAACAGAAACAGGTAAAGGGAGAAAGCAAATGGTGTAAGATATGAAAATAATAAACATAATTTATCAAGGGTTCATGAAAGTGGGAGGGTAGGGGAGGGAGGATAAAAATGAGGATGTGATACTCAGAAAGAAAATGAGGATCTGAGGCTCAAAAATAAATAAAATGTTTTGCAAAGGATTATGGCAACATGTATAAATGTGCTTGACACAATGGATGATGGATAGTTATAAGAGTTGTAAGAGTCTCCAATTAAAAACTAAACAAAAAAAGAATGACAATTTTGGAAATTCATAGGTTCAGTTCCACGTGGTCATCAGAGTTGTTATAAGTCAGAATCAACTTAATGGCAGTTTTAGCTTGGATGCTTGTGGTTACAGCTTCATTTGGGAGTAAGCTAATTAATAAGGCAAGCTCAGGCATTATTAATGAAAATGGTCCATCAGGATAGATCTTGAAATACTCTTTGTGAGAAATATGACACCATTGTTCTTGCTTTTGTCAGGGTCTCTTCTCTGAGAACTTCCTAGAATCAAGAAAAGGTTGATGCAGCATTGCAAGACGACCAAGGGACACTGGGCCGACAGCTGTTGAATAGTGACAAAATACCTTCCCCCAGAACAGACAGAGAAAGCTGCTCCTAGAGCTGCAACTGGAGATTTGGCCTTCTAGTCACCTGAACTGAGAAAATAGATTTCTGTTTGTAAAAGTTAGCCACTGAGATATTTTTGTTTTAGCAGACCTAGATAACAAAGAAAATGGTCCTTAACCCTTGGTGGCATAGCTTCCACCATTAGGCTACTCACAACCCACTACAGCACAGTAAACTGATAAGTGAGTAAAAAGTGCAATCATGAACAAAGTCACCCAACTTTCGTAGCCACTCGAAATCTCAGTAGCTTAACACAACATATATTTATCACTTTTTACTTGATTGACAGCTAGTGTGGGTTAGCAGTGAAGCTCTTTCTCACTGCCTCTCTGCTTTACTAAGCATGATGTCCTTCTCCAGGAACTGGTCTCTCCTGACAACAATGTGAGAGGAAGTATTGCAGTCCTTGCCTTTAAGGAGCACTCTGGCTCATTTAAGACAGAGTGGTTTGGGGCTGAGCCCCGGTGGTGTAAGTGGTTGACTGCGGGACTGCGGCCCGCAGGCTTGGTGGTTCAAATCCAGTGGCGGCTCTCAGGAGCAGCACTGGGTAGCGCTCACGACCATCAGAGGCAGTGATGCCCAAAAAAATTAAAAAAAAAAAAAAAAAAAGAAAGAAAGAGTGGTTTGACCTTTTAGCAGACCATGATCCCTTCCATTTCTTCTTCAGCACTATATTTCAAATGTAACCATTCTGCGTGGTCTTCCTTATTCAGTGTCCCACTTTTGCATGCATATGAGGCAATTGAAAATACCATGGTTTGGATTAGGCTCACCCTAATCCACAAAGTAGTGACCTTGCTTTTCAACATTTTAAAGAGGTCTTGTTCAGCACATTTACACATTTACCATTGCATCATTTGATCTCCTTTAGTGCTGTTAACATGGGTATTGATTATGAATCCAACCAAGGTGAAATATTTGACAATTTGAGTCTTTCCTTCATTCACCATGATATTGCCTCTTGGTCCAATTGTGAGGATTTTGTTCTTTACATTTGAGATGTTATCCATGCTGAAGGCTGCAACCCTTGATCTTCATCAGTAAGTGGTTCAAGTCCTCCTCACTTTCAACAAGCAATATATGGCATCTGCACATGTTAGCCTGTTAAAACCTTCCTCCATTCTGATGACACATTCATCTTTGTATACTTCAGTTTCTCTGATGATTTCCTCAGCGTACAGATTGACTAAGTATGGTGAGAACCCTGACGTTCTCCTTTCCTAATTTTAAACCATGCAGCATTCCATTGTTCTGTTCACACAGCTGCCTCTTGACCCACTACAAGTTCCACATGAGCACAAGGAAGTGTTCTGGAATTCCTATTCTTAAAGGTATCCATAGTTTGTTATGCTCCATACAGTGAAGTAATTTTAAAAACACAGTAAAACACAAGTATACATCTTTCTATTCTCTTCTTTCAGCCAAGATCCATCTGACACCAACGGTGGTATCTCTTGTACCATGTCCTCTTGAATCCAGCTTGAACCTCTGGGAGCTCTCTGTCATTGTATTGCTGTAACCATTGTTGCATGATCTTGAGGAAAATTTTACTTGCATGTGATATTAATGGTATTGTTTTATAGTTTGAGAGTTCTGCTGGATCTTTCTTTGAAATGGATACAAATATGGATCTTTTCCTTTCAGTGGGTTTAGTAGCTTTCTTACAGATTTTCTGACCCAGATGATAGAGTGCTTCAAGTACTTCATCAGTTTGTTGAAAAACATCAATTTGGTATCCCATCAATTCTTGTATATTTGTTTTTGGCTAATGTTTTCAGTGCGGTTTGAATTTCTTCCTTTAGTACCATGGATTCCTATATATTACATATTACCTTATGAAATTGTGGAATGCCTCTGTGTCATACTGGATAAACAAATACAGAGGTGCTCATATTGGTGTAAGAGAAAGCTTTCTGTAGTCAGTAATTGTACATGGAGGAAACCTCCCAGCCTAGTCCAACTCCAGTCCACAAGTTCAACAATAGGCCTTTTAAGTCCTCCTTCTGACCCATGCAGCCATCTGCAATGATGCAAACTGCAGGAAGACCACGAGGCAGTGGGTGAAGTCTTGTGGGTCAAATGGTGGCGAGAGCATCTCGGGACCCTTGCAAGTCTCAAGGTGACTTCTCAACAGGAAGATGAAGACAGAGAGGGAGAGGTTCCCAGTATCCTTCTTACAAGGAGGTCACGCTCACAAGGAGACACCATCAGGTGGTGACCTGGTTGTCATGCTTGAACCCACCCCTACACACTTGAAATTATGAAACTACCACAGCCTGCTAATTCTTTCTGTATAGTGCCTATATATATTCTTACCATCTTCTTTTATTGCCTCTTGTATCATTTAATATTTTGCCTATAAATCTTTCAAGATTGCAACTCGAGGCTTGGCTTTTTTTTTTTTTTTCTTAAGAGCTTTCCAGTTAAGATATGCTGCATGTGGTTTTTGATTTTCTTTTTTTTGTTTTTCTAACTCTAGGTCTTTGGATATATCATTATATATTGGATATATCATTATTTTGGATATATCATTATATTTACCTTGTCCTGGGTTTCTCTTTGAAATATTCTGTTCAGCTCTTTGGCTTCATCATTTCTTTCATTTGCATCAACTATTCTATTTTTTTTTTTTTTTGGCATTACTGCTCTCCTGTGGTGGGAGTAGGAGGCCCAGCCCCACTACTGGAATTGAACCTCCATCCCAGTGGGCCGCAGTCCCGCGCGCAACCACTACGCCACCGGGGCTCAGCCCCTATTCTATTATTAAGAGCAAGATTTTTCTTCTGATACCCATATTGATGCTTTCCTGTTTTTTAAATGACCTTTTGTTTTCTTCAAGTATGATGTTCTTGATGTCCTCCCATAGCTCCTCAGGTCTTCTGTCACTAGTGTTCAATGCAGAAAATCTGTTCTAGAAATTCAGGTGGGATATACTTTAAGTCATATTTTGGCTCCTCGGGACTTGTTTTAATTTTCTTCAACTTCAACCAGAGCTTATATAATATGAGCACTTGATGGTCTGTCCACAGTCTGACCCTGGCCTAGTTTTATTTGTTTATATTAATCTTATACTTAGACTTTTCTCACAGATGAATTTGATTTCTATGTATTCCATCTGTAGAAGTCCATGCATGTAGTTGCCATTGGTGTGATTGATAAAAGTTATTTGGTATGAATTAATCATTGGTCTTGCAAAATTCTATCACACAATGTCCAGCTTTGTTTCTGTCACCAAGACCTTATTTTCCAATCACTCTTCCTTCTTCTTTGTTTCCAACTTTTGTATTCCAATTGCCAATAATCATCAGTACCCCCTGGTTGCATATTTGGCTGATGGGTAGAGTTCTTCACTTTCTTCATCAAAATTGTGTGTGGTCGGTGCATACATTTGAATAGTAATTGTATTGAGTGGATTTTCTTGACGTGGATAGATATAATCCCATCACAGACAGCATTGTACTTGAGGATAGATTTTGAAATGTCCCATTTTTTGAGTGAATGCAACATTATTGCACTTGATTGTCATTCCCACATAGTAAACTATATGGTTTTCTGATGTAAGATGGTTAATATCAACCCATTTCTGTTCACTAATGTGTAAAATATTCATCTTTATTCATCCATTTTATTTTCTATGACTTCCAATTTTCATAGTCATACTTTGACCATTTCAAGTTCTGTTAGTAGATTTTTGCAGTCATTTCTTCTTGATTTGAGATGTGCCTCATCAACAAATGTAAGTCCTGAATGTTTTACTCGCACAGACTTTGCTCCATTCATGTCATTACGGTCAACTCTACTTTTTTTTTTGTTTGTTTGTTTTTAGGGCATCACTGCTCTCCGGTGGTGGGAGTAGGAGGCCCATCCCCACTGCTGGAATTGAACCTCCGTCCCAGTGGGCCGCAGTCCCGCACACAACCACTACGCCACCGGGGCTCAGCCGTCAACTCTACTTTAAGAAGGCAGATCTCCCTCAGTCATATTTTAACTGCCTTCTGATCTGAGCAGCTCATTTTCTGGCACTAACTCTGACAGTGTTATACTTGTTATTTACTAGACCTTCAGTATCTGACAGTGCCTCAATGCTGTGCAGAAGGTGTCAGTGGCTATTTCATCTGAAGTAGATGACCTGCTTATTGCTTCCTTATAGTTTGCTCTGAGTCTGGAAGCTTTGCTGAAGCCTGCTCACTTTGAGTGAGTGACCCTGCTGGTGTTTCAAATTCAGTCCCAGTAACAAAGCATCCAGCATCACGGCAACACACAAGCAACCATAGGATGACAAACTGACACACAAGTGGTAGCTTGTGTGCTGCTTTAGGAAGGCTTGATTAGAATAGGAAGAATTTCTCCTGGTTATTTTAGAGCGTTGAATTTGTAATGACCTCACTAGCCTGTCAATAATATTCAAGTAGGAATTGCAGAAAAGACTCCATAGCACTATTAATAAAAATTAAACTTTTTTTTCCTTACTAATCAGAGCTTTTACTGTTGGCCATTTGTTTTTGTTTGTTTGTTTGAGATAAACTTGTTTGTCGCTCAAGATTCCAAGTCCATTTCAGTTTTACTTTTCCTCTTCTTGTTTTTTTTTTTTCCCATGCCACTCAAATCATTACTTACGTTTGAGGGATAAGGAATCTGGAGAGATTTTTTAATTTGTTTTTAAGTAGACATATATGTATACATCCTATCTTAAGAAATGAAATCAACAACAATGTCCTCTTAAACTCTCTATAGATATGAACTTTTTTTTGTACCCCATACCCCTTCCCTCTCCCAGTTTCCATTCCCAAATACCATTAACCTTTTGATCATGACCTTGCGTATGCTATTTTGAGGTCTCCATTCCTTCTGTTGGGTGTTCTTCATAAGACTGATACTCGCATATACAACACTTTATTTTTTCTGTACTCTACTTTTCTTTTAGGACAGTGGTTCTCAACCTTCCTAATGCTGCGACCTTTTATACAGTTCCTCGTGTTGTGGTGACCTCCAACCATAAAATTATATTTGCGGGGGCAGAGCCCGGTAGCGTAGTGGTTGAGTGTGAGACTGCAGCTGACTGGCTTGGCAGTTCAAATCCAGCAGCAGCAACACTGGGCCTTCCACTCCTACCAGAGGGCAGTGATGCCTAATTAAAAAAAAAAATTATATTTGCAGCTGAGCCTCGGTGGTGTAGTGGCTGTGTGCAGGACTGCAGCCCACAGGGTTGATAGTTCAAATCCAGCAACAGCTCTCCAGGAGCAAGGCTGGGCTTCCAACTCCCACCAGGGCAGTGATGTCACATAAAAACAAACAAAAAATTATATTTGCTGCCACTTTATAACTGTAATTTTGCTACTGTTATGAATCATAATTAAATATCTGATATCAAATTGGACATAATTAAACATAATCAAAGCATAGATTAATCATAAAACAATATGTAATTATATGGAGATATTTGTTTTCCAGTCATCTTAGGTGATCCCTGTGAAAGGGTCATTCTACTCCCAAAGGGGTCGTAATTCAAAGGTTGAGAATCACTGTTGTAGGCTCTATAATTTTTTGCAGTGGCCACACAGAACTCACAGTGGAAGTTAACATGTTACACAGGATACAGATGTTCTGTTGGACATGTTGCAAAGTTCCTTTAGGGCAGCGATTCTCAAAGATTGCACCCTTTAGTGTGGTTGGCAACTCAATGTAAAGCAAGCCTCTGGACCAGTAGACAATTTCATGATAAACAGAGAACAGACTTAGTTAACAATTTCATTTACTTGGATCTACAATCAACACCCATGGGAGCAGTAATTAAGACATCAAAACACATATTGCATTGGGCAAACATGCCGCATAAGTGCATTAGCGTATTAAAGAGCAAAGATGTCATTTTGAAGGCTAAAGTGTCCCTAACGCAAGCTCTAGGGTATTTTTTTGGGGGGGGGCGGGGGGTGGAGGTGTTGGGCATCACTGCCCTCAGGTGGTGGGAGTAGGAGGCCCAGCCTTTGCTCCGTGGAGCTGGAATCAAACCTCTATCCCAGTGGGCCGCAGTCCCGCGCACAACCACTACGCCACCAGGGCTCAGCCCGCTCTAGGGTATTTTCAATCACCTCACGTGCTTGTGAAAAGTGGATGGGAAGGAAGACTGGAGAAGAAGCAATGCATTTGAATCATGGTGTTGGCAAAGAACAAGCAAATCTGTGCCAAAAAAAGTATAATGAGTATGGCAGGACTTCATCTCTCATATTTTGGACATGTTATCAGATGAGAAAAGTCCCTGAAAAGGGGACAACATGCTTGGCAAAGTGAAGGGTCAGCAAAAAGGACGAAGACCCTCCATGAGGTGGATTGACACAGCGCTGAGGCAGGTCAAACATCGAGTCCATAACAAAGACTCAAAACGGCAATTGTGAACATGGTGAAGGGCCAGACCTCCTTTTGTTCTGTTGTACTGAGGAATTGCTGTCAGTCCAAACTGACAACGGCACCTAACAACCATAACCCCTGTCCTTGGTGGTGGTGTGTGGGTTTAGCTCAGAAGAATGAAGGTCAATGTTGTAACTTATCCCTTCAAGCTAATTGTAAATTAGCCAGGGAAGAACAGCCACTCACAGCATCCAATAACTTAGGTAGTTGTCCAAGCCAGTGGCACAATTTAGTCAATTCCATCCAGGCAGCATTTATTAACATTTACTATGCGTCCCAAGGGATACTAGGTGAAATATTGCAGACCCTGACTCCAAGAAGCACACTTTAAGAGATGAGTGTGATAACCTGCAAAGCTTCCATTTGAACTGGATTTTGAAGGCTGGATGTCAATTACTTGGAAGGTGGGAAGAAAGGAGTTGGGGTTGAAGGGGCAGTCATAGGTACCCGGGACTAGCGACAGGAACTGAAGTAGCAGTGGAGAGATTGATTTTGAGTCTCACTCTAGAATGTGACAGCCTCATTTCTAACCCCTACTGGGCTCATCCTGCAAGCCTCAGTTTTGTCTGTTAAAAGAGAATAGTAAGGGTAACTGTGACATTTTTGGGGAGGATAAATATCAAGGTACAAATAAAAGGCTTCCTGGTCACAGTAAAGGCTCATTTGTGTCTGCTATTATTACAACCATTATTGTTAAGTATTTCTCTACACTGTCCCTCAAGGTATTTTCTCTATAATAAATCAGAGAATTGGGAATTTTATAGTAACTTTTCCTGTACTTTTAGACAAATGGTGAAATAGTGTACTGTAGTCACAGTTGGTAGAAAACTGACTGTTGACCTTGCTCAGCTAAAAAGAGGGAATGCAGCTGACCTCGGCAAAGCCTGAGAGAGACAGGGCATGAGATGGGAGAGCTGTGAGTCCAGAAATAGCAAAGGGAATGGTGGGCTGCGATATCGAACCCATTTGGAGAGAGGAGAATAGCTGAATGTATAGGTCTATAGAAGCTGCCAGAAAATAGACAAACATGGGAAGACTCCATTTGAGGCATTGCACAGAGGGTCTGGAAAATCCTAGGGCTGACTGCAGGAATGAGACTAGAGGGACTGAAAGCCTTTCTAATCGTTGGTCTTAGACCCGACTTCACCAGTGTGTTTCTAAATGCATACTTGGTGGTCAGTGAAGTGGCTCTGAGAGCAGTCGCTGTAGTTCTGTAGGTGTAAAACTCATGACTGACATGTTGAGAGGAGAAAACCAGTAGTACCACTGAGAGACAGGTGTATGGAGTACAGCATTTCATTCTTAAACTTTGCTTTCCCGGGGGCAGCCTGTCAAGAGTGAAAGCAAGGTGGAACTGGAGTAGGTTAAGGGCTAGTAAATGAAATAGGGATCACGTCTACTGTTGGCATGTAACCTGCTTTTTGAAACTGGTTATTTTTTCATATCAGGACAGTCTAGGAAAGCAATATAATTTAGAGGGTTGTGGACCTTGCTGTCTGCAGGATGCAAATTGAGAAGGAAAATAATTGAGGGAGCCAGGTGGGGTCTGGAATGTGTGGGAGAGTAGGTCCCTGAGCTCAGTTTCTTGCATGTCCAAGAGAAACGGAGAACACAGAATCATAATCTTTCCACCTTACAATGTTTGCAACATATTCCTAATTTCCCGAAGGTCACCATGAAAGACAAGAGCATAGAAAATTTAACTTTTTAGGATTTTCTGTTTGCACAAAGAGTTAAAGGCTGGCGGGAGTGGAGTGGAAAGGTAAGCACACTTGGCGTGCACTGTGGATTGTAAAGCCAGGCATAGAGTCTGTCATGGACACCTAACTCAGTGCATTTTTAGTGAGTAAATCAACCAGTACAGGAAACCTCCCTGGCTTCTCAGTCTTTTCCTTTATAGGATGGTGAGAATGAAGTTGGCCTTTAGAAATTCAGCTGTAACTTAAATGGAGTTTAGCCAAAATGTATGTCATGCTAATAGGAGGCCCTGCCTCTCCGGGCATTCTCTCCCTCCTCTCCCTAAGTACTGAGGGTGCCAGAGATAAATTACAGAGGGTTGTTTATGATCTAAGGAATAAAAAGAAAGTTTATATTTTTTGCTTCAAAACAATACCAACACCGTTAAGCTGGTTGCTTCTTTCTTCTATCATGGTTAATAGAATTTTGCTTAATTTTGACAGACTCATCGATTATATAATAAGAGGTGATGTTGATTATGTTGTTAATGATACTTTTAGTCTTAAAAGGATACAGGGATGTTACTCCTAGACCAAGGTGCTCACACTTTTTCAGCATGCAAGCTACTTAAAAAATGATCAAGTTGGGCTGAGCCCCAGTGGCATAGTGGTTGTGCACGGGACTGTGGCCCACTGGAATGGAGGTTCGATTCCAGCTCCACAGAGCAAAGGCTGGGCCTCTTACTCCCACCACCTGAGGGCAGTGATACCCGCCCCCCCCAAAAAAAATGATCAAGTCAAAATGTTCTACCAACTACAAAAATGCAAAACATATTTTTATTTATTTATTACAGTTATTCATAGATGCATTGAGAATTATTTATATTTACAATGTATGTTTATGTACCTTGCATAACTGCAAGAATCCATATTGCACAACACAACGCAATTAAACATGTATATTTTTTGTTATTACTTGAGTTTACTCTAATGATCTACACTGAATGGAATGAGCCAGGACATAGTCTGGACAGTAGCAGCTGACAGCCAGCCTCAAGCACACTGCCAAATGATCCTCAGTCATGGTGGAACAGTACTTGGACTTAATGATCTTTATGTGAGAAAAGGCTGACTCACATAAGTAAGTAGAGCTGAATAGTGCAGTCAAGGAGCTAGCTCATTTTCTCATGTGTGGGTACTTTCCCTCTACAAGTAAGTTCCAGAACTGCTCATGTGCTGAATGGTGGGTGGCTTGTAGTGTCAAAATCTCCCATTCTGTATGAAAGTGATACATATTTTCTTCCTCTTTGGTTCAGCTCCCCACTTATTTTAATTCCCTTTCTTACATTTAAGAGGAAAAAAACAAGGTCTAAAAATTGGTCATAGCTTGTCGGTTTTGCTGCACTTAGTGCAGTTATTCGCGCATGCGTTTGACATCTAAGATTGCATCTGATTGGCCATGCTGCATAAGTGATGGGATTGGTGATAGGCTTAGGTCTATTTTTTTTAATGCCATGCAGTCTATCCACACTAGTGATTAACTAGTAGATCGCGATCGATGTATGAGCACCCCTCTCGTAGACAGGACGCTATTTCTCCTGGAAGACACTGGGCATTTCTCTGATCAGAGAGATGCGAACACTTGAGCCAGTCACAGGATCTTATTTCTACAATTCTGCTAATGTTTGCTCTTTTTTTTTTTTTAACATGAAAGCATTTGTTGGCTTGGGCAAAATCGATGCTATTTCATTTATCAGAGTGATCCGAAGTCAGTTCATTGGACTCAAAAAACCAACTCACAGAAACCCTATAGGACAGCATAAAATTGGTCTCTATGTAGTTTATAAGGTTATAAATCTTTATGGAAGCCCAGGACCTCCTTTCTCCTGGTACCTTTTTCTTTCTCCTAATAGCCTTGTCTCCTTCGGAGTGGCTGATGAGATCAACTGACTGACTTTTGGTTACAGTACAACACTTACCCACGGTGCCACCAGAGCCTCTTAAGCTCAAAAGAGGGTGATTTCTCCTGCAGGTTCAGAGCATTCTTGGAACCCGAGAAAAGAAGTGCTTTTGCACCTCTGGCAGACTGCACCTGGGACAAGAAAGCCCAGGACTCCCTCAGCTGAGACTGTCTCTCTTTACTGAGTCTACAGAGCCTCTTGGGTCACATTTATTTATTTATTTATTTATTTATTTATTTATTTATTTATTTATTTATTTATTTATTTTTTGTTTTGGGGGCGTCACTGCTCTCCGGTGGTGAGAGTAGGAGGCCCAGCCCCACTGCTGGAATTGAACCTCCGTCCCAGTGGGCCACAGTACCGCGCACAACCACTATGCCACCGGGGCTCAGCCCTTGGGGTCACATTTATTCAGAGGAGCAAGTCCATTCTTCTGTTTTGTTTTGCTTTTTATTAGTTGGGATTTAAAATATATATCCTATCATTCCAGAATTCAGTCTGTTTTTGCTAAATAACTTTTACCCCCAGACTAAGAACTCATGATGGTAGCTTACAGTCCAAATTGAACTAAATCTTTTTTGTCCCAGTTTCTAGTTCCCAGAGAACAAATTGAATCTCTTGGTGGAGTCATGTGTCCGATTTTGTCCAAGACAGAAGGAATTTGGGGTCCCATAGGAGAAATAGGATTGGGGTGGAATTGAGAATTACATTTTGCTATCAGCTGTCATCGTATCAGTCCGAACTCATGACAACACTATGTGAACATGGTCTGTACTCCACAGGACTAGCAAGGAGGTGGCATTTTAGAAGCAAATCACCAGGCTTGTCTCCTGGGGACATCTCTGGGTGGGCTTAACCCCCACCTTTTGACAAGCAGTTGAATGTTTAACCATTGGGGCTCTGAGAATTACAGAGTACTTAGAGGGGTCAGCATGAGGTAAACCAGCAGTTCCCAACCTGTGGCTCACGAACCCTTCGGAAGTCAAATAACCCTTTCACAGGGGTCTCCCGGTTCATAAAGATAGCAAAATGACAGTTAAGAAGTAGCAACAAAAATAATTTGATGGGGCTGAGCCCCGGTGGCGTAGTGATTGTGCGCGGGACTGCGGCCCACTGGGATGGAGGTTCGATTCCAGCTCCACGGAGCAAAGGCTGGGCCTCCTACTCCCACCACCTGAGGGCAGTAATGCCAAAAAACAAAAAACAAAACAAAAAAAATAATTTGATGGTAGGAGGATAACCACAACTTGAGGAACTGTATTAAAGGTCGCAGCCTTAAGAAGGTTGAAAACCACTGAGCTAGATGGTCTTCTGAAAAAAGGCTGCTACGTTTCCTTCATCATCACTAGACTCCTCCCCTCCCTTTTTTTAAAGACTAATTTAAATTTATACATCTCAGACCTTGGAAGATGCTGAAGTTCTGTCCATTCTTATTTTCTTCTCCTACCTCAGTACGCTGTTGCATTTTTGAAAATTATATTTATTGAAGGCTTATTGCATCGTAGGTGTTGAATGGGTAAAAGGTGTCCAGATTTTTGTTTCTAAAAAGAGCTTCTCCACATCTACCATTTAAATTGTTTCTCTTTTTCTTTCCAAAACAACAGTAATTTGCTACTTAAGCAGTTTAGTATACTGTAAAGAGAACTAAACATTATCAAAACCCTGCATTCTAGTTTCAGTTTCAAGCCATGGTTTTGCTGGGTAATCTTGTTCAAATTTTAGCCTCTATTAGTCTGTTTCCTTGCTAGTAAAAGGGAAATCAGAATAACAGCTCATATAAGCACTGAGAATGGGGACGATCAAATGAGAAGACTATATACAAAGCATGGGATAGTTTTTGCCTAGCTTTTCTATTTCTTACTAAAGAATGGCTCTTGATCCTTATTCTAGAGAGGTTACTATTTTTAAATGTTTATTTTTAGTAACTGCCACTACTGTTTTTCTCTTAAGAATGGGTTTTCCGGGCTGAGCCCCGGTGGCATAGTGGTTGTGCGCGGGACTGCGGCCCACTGGGACGGAGGTTCAATTCCAGCAGTGGGGCTGGGCCTCCTACTCCCACCACCGGAGAGCAGTGATGCCCCAAAAACCAAAAAAAAAAAAAAAAGAATGGGTTTTCCTGTAAAGCATGTTTAAGGTATGCAGACTAATAAAATGGTGAATTCTTTCAAAACCAAACACTATCATGGGGAGATTTTGTAATGCCCAAATCTGATGACTTCCTTGTACACAGACGTTGGAGAAAGAGCTGGAGTTCCCTAATGGACGATTGAAAAATGATTTGACCTAGTGAAATAAGATGCCTGGGCTGTTCCACCTCTACTTCCAGTGGACTGCAAAGAGGGTTCGCCTGCAGGAGGTCGATGGTTCTCTCTAGCATAACATCTTTTACTGCCAGTCTCTATTGTCTTCGTTTATGGCTTACTTTCAGTGATTTTCCATGGCCTTTGCATAGTATTTAGGATACAAATAAATGAATTTTGATTTAGGGCAAACATGGTTAGTAAGATAGCTGTTTTTATTAGAAAAGGCGTACTAAAATAGAAATTAAAAAAGAAATTAAAAGTTGAAGTCCGAGGAGGAATTCAAAGCCAACCTAGGCAGGAGAAGCATCTGGCTTATAAAGATAATAGGAATGATTTTAAGCATCATTGAATCGTATTTTGTAGGTAAATAAAACTAAAACTGCTTAAGAAGGGGCAGGAGAAAGAAATGATCCAGGAGTAACTTAAAAGCCAGTAAAGATCATTGTGATTAAGAGATCAAAATATGGCACAGAATTTCAGCCACTGACTTTAAGAGATGTCTGTTTAGTATCTTAGCATCTCAACCTATAGAGATAATTGGTTTACCACTTAAGCATAGATGAAAATTGAGCAAAGCAAAATTCTCGTCACTTGACCTCGGTTTATAGTCAATGGGGGTCATAGAAGTGAAGAAGTAGCAAAGTTTTCATATAAAACCTGGCTGTCTTACACTGTGTACTTGACAACCTCTGCCCTGTAGCTGTGTCATTGCCCTTATTTGCTGCTCTTTCTCTTCTGCCACATGTCAAATTTGAAAATCAGCTTAATTTCTCACTCTTGTTTGTTAATCCCTTGACTTTTTAACGTACCACTTCCCAAGTTAATTTGAGATCTAGCTACATTTTACATGACATACATATACACATTCCTACAACTGTAAAGATAATGAGAGACTGTAATTCCTGCTTTCTAGGAAGATAGCTTAAATGAGTTTTTTTGTTTCCTGTTTGAAGTATTATGAATTGCTTTTATAAACTGCTGAATGATAAAGGATTGAGTGAGCTCTCCAAATAATAATCTCATTCAGTGTGTGCGATTTTTTTTTTTTGGTCTGTAATTCTGACAGGTTTCGTCAGAGCAGACTTTCTGAATAGCCATTTTCAAAATTAAGTGAAAACTCATTAACGGCAAATTACACACAATGATTTTAAGCCCCAGGAGGCTGACTCTGTACATACTGAATAGTCATTTGTTCATAGTTTACTGTAAATAGAGCCAGTTAAATTCATTCTTAAAAAAACAAAACACAGACTGAATTGCATTTAATGCAAAATTAGCAAAGTGCTTTGAATTTTAACATTTTGACATTTCAAAGAGTGAGTAGTAAATTTGGAAATCCAGAAACAAATGAGATAGTAGATTTCTGATTGACTTTCTCCACAGGTTTTATCTCCATGCATTTTTTCTTTCTTCCTAGATCTGAACAGCAGTAAGGAGAAGAAAGAGCTTCCCACACTCACAGCAGATGAAGATCTACTGGTAAATTGATCAGGATTTTGCCTGCCGTCCAAAGAAAAGGTAACTGGCTCTTTCCACTTGGTAGAGCTGAATAAATGCAATGCTTCTGAATATGGTAGGGCTTGAATTATACGAAATAATGGTCATTTCCTTACTATTGCTGTTATTTTAAAGATATTTGAGTAAGATCTCAAAATTCAAGCTCAATCATAAATGTGATCTTAGTATTATGAATAATAGTGACTTGAGTACAGTTTAGGTGTACAGTTTAGGTGTACAGTTCCTTTCATAATGTGTTTGTCAACACAGAAACGGCTATTTCTGAAATGTGTACAATGAAATTCCAGGAGTATTTAATGATACAACCACCACACTTTAAACCCCTAATTCAAACCCATCCTTTCCTGGGAAATTGCCCAAAGGTGTGTTCTTGCCTTTCTTCCCAGCCTTACTTCCTCCACGTCCTGTTTTCCTCTTTTTCCCAAGCAATATAGACTTAGCTTTTCAAGACTAGGGACAGTTCCAACCTCAAATATGAAACAAGCACAGTTTCTGCAAGTATTCTTTCTGAGCCCAGCTCCTGTGCCAAGCCTGCCATCCAACTCTGGGTTCATGAGCAGTCTCAGATCACTACAGAAATAGTAGACACCATTAGTTGAGCTTTTCACTACCTGTCTACTACTGTTCATTTACTGTTTGGGAAAGAGAGGGCCTAAGTTTCAATTAATGGAGAAAAGAGAAAGTCTTCATGGAGACATTACGATTTTTAAAAATTCCACTTTTCTTCTTCGGGGGATTGAAACTAAGGTGGCTGACAAGTGAAGGTGCTGCTTAAGATGAGTCATTTAATGATAAACTGAACAGAAACCAAACCAGGAAGACCAAGGGAGTTTCAGTCTCTAAGCAATCTACTCACATAGTCAGACAGTATGGAAATGTGATGTGATGGATGCTTCAATGAGGTTTTAGGGAACTTCAGGAAAGGTGGAAATGTTTCAGACAATGCACATTCATCTATAAAGAAAATATTTCCACTTCTACCAAAAGCAAAACAGGAATTTCAGGGGTGTATGCAATTCTGTTCATGTGGAGCAAGAAGAACAAAGGACTAGAGTCTCCATATTCAAAATGGGCCCTTATATTTCGTGCTTTAAAGTAAGTAGGCCAGCCAGACAGACGTGTCCTTTGCTAATCATCCAACTCATCACAGTGGAAGGGTTCTATTATCCTGAAGGTGTCAGAGGGGAGACATTGAAAGTTTTTTCCTAGACAGATGTCAGTGGTGAGGCTTGAGGACAGAAGGGAAACATGCTTGAGAAGAGAATACCAAAGTAACTCATAAGTTCATAACTCCTTCAAAAATAAATGAACAGGGCTGAACCCTGGTGGCGTACGTGGTTGAGTGCGGAACTGCAGCCCGCGGGCTTGGCGGTTCAAATCCAGCAGTGGCTGGGTAGCGCCCAGGACCACCAGAGGCAGTGATGCCCACCAAAAATAATAATAATAATAATAATAATAATAATAATAATAATAAATAATGAACAGCTGAGCCCTGGTGGCTTAGTGGTTGTGTGTGGGACTGCAGCCCACAGGGTTGACAGTTCAAATCCAGCAGCAGCTCTCCAGGAGCAAGGCTGGGCTTCCTACTCCCACCAGGAGAGTGATGCCACCAAAAAGAAAAAAAAAAAAAAAAGAAAGAAAGAAAAATAAGATAAAAAATCCATACCTCTTTATGGAGCTGCAACTATCTGTACATAGGAATTACAGAAGAAAGAAAAAGATAAAAAGAGGATGTGATTTCTATTGACTGTAATTATGCTATAGACTTTTGAAAAATACACTGCAAACCGCTTCTTGGCCTTTGGGCTAAGATCTAATCTAAAACAGTATACCAATGGAAGGGTTAATATAATATTAGGAATTAAATGACAAGGGACTACATAAAAGGAAATTAACAAACTTAACCTTCAGGGACTAGGTGAGTTGGGGACAGAAGGAAGAGCTACTGTAGGAAGCAGTAGAGTCGATGACTAGTCTAAAGGGGCAGTGCCTTCTTATTACATTGGTGAGCTGAAAAGGCCCGATATTGGCCATTTTGAATCAGAGGGTCATGGTTTACTAAGAAGAGTGACAAATTGAAGACAAATGGTTTCATCTTCATTGTAAAAAAAAAAAAAGAAAGAAAAAAAATTTCAGGATCTATCTTGAAGTGCCACCCAGCCAGCGATAGGATAAAATCCAGACGTCTACAAGGAAGGTCTGGTAATATGACTGTTCTTCAAGTTTATGTTTCAACCACACTAATACCAAAGATGAAGAAAATGAAGCTTTTTACCACCTTCTGAAATTGATCAATTTTGCAATCAAGAGGATTGGGATACAAAAGTTAGAAACAAAAAAAAGGAATTACATTTCAGAAATATGGCTGTAGTGTTAGAAATGATGCAGGGGATCACGTGACAGAATATTGCAAGAACAATGATTTACTGCAAATAACATTTTTCAGCAACGTAATTGGTGACTATCCCAGGTGAACCTTGCTGAATAGAATAAACAGCAATGATCCTATCTCCTCCCATCAGGATCATTGAAAAGGTTTCATTTACCCATTCTGAGTCTCATCCCGTAGTTTTTCTCATTCTAGTTATGTATCTACAGATTTCACAAATTTTCATCTGTTGTAATTTAGTTGTTATTGGCTATGACTGAACTGGTTTCAGCCAGTTTTAAGCCCGATTCAAAGCCCTGCACCATTCTCAATCTGAGTAAGTAATCTAAGAAATTGGACTATATGAAGGAGTTGGCATCAGGATTGGAGGAAGACCCCCTAATAACCTATGATATACAGGTGTCACAACTTTGCTTGCTGAAAATCAAGAGATCTTGAGGCACTTGTTGATGCAGATTGAAGACTACCGACTTCCATATGGAATTAACCTCACTATAAATTAAAAAAAAAAATCTTCACAACTGGGACAATAAACAAAATTTTGATTAACAAAGAAAAGATTGAAGTTGTCAAGGATTTCTTTCACTTGGATCCAAGTAAATTCTCATGGAAGCAGCAGTTGAGCAATCAAAGGACACTGCATTGGCCCTATATCTGCCTTGCAAGAAGACCTCCTTAAAGTGTTCAAGGCAAGATGCCTCTTTGAGGGCTAAGGTGTGGCTAATGCTAGCCATGGTATTTTCAGTTGCTTCATACGCATGGGAAAGCTCGATAATCAACAAAGAAGACCAAAGAATTGATGGATTTCAATTACAGTGTTGACAAAGAATATTGAATATGCCACGGACTGCAAGCAAAACAGATCTCTTGAAAGAAGTATAACCAGAACCAAGAATGAGGAGACTTTGTCTCACATACATTATACATGTATCAGCAGGGACCAGTTGCTGGGAGAGGACACTATGAGGGTCAGTGAACAAGAGAAAGGACATGAGTTGACATGTGATTGCAGCGATGGGAGTCCAGCACAGCACAAGACCAGACAGTGGTTCATTCTGTTGTGCATAGGGTCACTTTGAATGGAAACAGAATGTGCAGCTCTTAACATGAGTGAGGGGACACAATGTTTGGCACAGTCAGCCCTTTTGGTAGCAATACAAAGACAGATCTCAAAGGGGCCTCTGGATACTGGCACAAAGAATGTAAAGTCAGGGGGCAGTGTTTGCTGGATATACAGCTTTGTTTAGACCTACAGCTTTAATAAGGAAAATGGGAATATATGTCTCTGTCTTTCTTTAGTGACTGACCTGTCCTATGGGTCCCTGAACCTGGCCCTACGGCACTTTGCTAACCAGTTCAGGGAGTGCCTATCCCATACATATTTTATGGTTTGAAGTGAGAGAAGTTTCAAGCTCCAAAATACACCTTTCTATGAGCAAGGCCAACCTGCTTGGAGCTAAGTACATATCTCACCACCATCTTAACTGCAGAGCATATATTCATAACTTCCAGTCCATGTAGTACCATGCTCTAGAGCAAAGGTCCTCAAACTTTTTAAACGGGGCCAGTTCCCTGTCCCTCAGACCATTGGAGGGCAGATTGGAGAGGTTTGAGTTCACTCACTGGTCCCCGGGGAGCCTCTCGAGTACAGTAAGGACCAACAGAAGTGGAGCCATGCTCAGTGAGAATGGGTTGATTGTGTGGCGTAGACACATTAGCATTGGTTTTACTGTCTGCAGGAATGGTGCACTGAAATGAGCAAACACTTTCAGAATGCTTTTGCTTTTCACAGAGTAGACACTGTTTGCTTTACTCATCTTGTAGACGAGGAACCGGCACAGGAAGATTAAATGATTTCCTCAGTGAGCACAGCTTGACAGCGGAACTGGGATTCTGTCTGGACAGATTTGCTCTAGAACTCATGCAGTTGCCCACTGGGTCCATCAAAACTTGCCCTGCCATTGACTTGATTCTGACTGAACTGCCCCTATGGGTTTCTGAAACAGAATGTTTACAGAAGCAAGAAGCCTAATTTTTCCCCCAGGAGGGGCCGATTGGTTCCACCTGCTAACCTTGTGGTCAGAACCCACTACCCGCTCCCCCAGGACTCCTTCCTGGGCCCATAAGATGATATTTATAGTCACGGCAGTGCCAAGGTGACAGGAAATTATTTTTAGCAGCGGGGTAGTCTTTGCATTTTATTGCACCTGAGGCAGTGCCACTTATCCTTTTATAGCTGGTTGTTGGTTCAATGTTTCGATTCCTTTGAACGCATCTGTTTATTAAAGCTAGTTAGTCTCAATATTTTAAATAGTGTGGGGAATATTTTTTGAGTCAACATTGCCCTAAAACTGTTGTTAAATGACAGTATAGTCACTGCTGCTTGAGTCCACTTTGGCAGCTAGTGTCAGAGTTGATCTCATTGAAGGTCTCCCTCCTTTTCACTCACCCCAGACTTTCCCACACACAATGCACTTCTCCAGGGATCGGTCCCTTAAGATAACTCATCGAAAGTATGTGAGATGAAGTCTCACATCCTCACTTCCAAGAAGCTTTCTGGCTGTACTTCCAAGACACAGCGATCCGTTCTTCAGGCAGTTCATGGTTTCTTTCACATCCCTTGCCTGCACCACAATTCAAATGCATCGCTTCTTCACTCTTACTTATTCATTGTTCCGGTTTCTCATGCATAGAAGACAACTGAAACCACCATAGCTTGCACCAGCGAGCTGAATATTCAGAGTGATTTCTTTGCTCTAGAATACTTGAAAGGGCTCACATGTAGGAGATTTTTCCCAATGTAATTTGTCCGATTTCTAGACTGCTGCCTCCATGAACAGTGATTGTAGATCCAAGCAAAATGAAATTTTTGACTTCAGTCTTTGTTTCTCATGATGCTCGGAGTTCTGGTTGTGAAGATTTTTGTTCAATTTAAATTCATCAGTACATGCTTCGGGTCCTCTTTGCTTTCAGCAAGCAAGGCATAGCGAAAATTGTAGTGAACCAACAGTCCTGATACCGTGTTCTTCATCTCACACCATCTCATCTCAGATGTAAGTATGGTGCAAGGGTTTGACATGGCTACATACCTTTCCTCATTTTAAACTATACAGTATACCATGTTTTGTTAGAATGACTGGCTCTTGGTCTACATTTAGGTCCATTTTAAATCCTAGAAATATTTTAGCATTATTCAACTTGAACCTCTTTTAATGTATTTTTTCTTTTCTAATAATTTTTTTTATTACTACTGGTGAATATTTTTTTGGGAGAGTTTGTATGCACACATGTATGCACACATGTGGTTAAGAAAACAAAAAATTCAAGGCTTTGAACTGATTGGCAAATGATATGGTTTGTAGAATGAAATCATGTACAGGTTAATTCTTTAAAAGATAATTATCTTCAAAAAAAAAAAAAAAAAGATAATTATCTTCATCTTTAAAACCTCAAATTTCTTCCTACTCCCACCAGGGCAGTGATGCCACCAAAAAAAAAAAAACACTCAAATTTCTAATTTTGCACTAGATTGTCAGCAATTCCAGCCACTGAGCTGATGAATTCAATTGACTCCTTCCACTGTTCTCCCTCTACTGCAATGACTGATGCATTCATGACAGGTCTGAGCTATTTCACTGGTGGGGGGGAGACCTCTTGTACTCTGTATGCAGAAGAGAGCCCTTGTTCTGTCTGGAAGAGAAAGAAGGAAGAGGAGAGGTGGGGTCAGAAAAGAGAGGGGCTCAGGACAAAGCCCAGCCAGTCCTCAAAAGAGAGAGAGAAACTGAAGTCACAACAGTTCCTAATTCAATGGATCTGAGTTTCTTGATACAAAATGATGCCCATTCTCTGTGATTGACAATGGAAAATTTCCTTTACCAACCACCTAATTAAATTTGCGCATATACATACATACGCATATATATATATATATTCTGTGGCTGGTGGTGCCCATTTTATTAAATTGTTCTATTGGGTCTGGTGGTTTTCTTCCAATAAAAAGGTTGGTTGTGTGGGGTTCTGCATCTTAGGGAAGTTTGGGGCGGTTTTAATCATTTTACATTACACTGGCTTTAAAGACTGGGAAGATCAATGCTTTGTGTGCTTAGTGATGCCTTTGGCCTTTGAACAAAGGCATTTTACAAGTGAATCTGCTGTGCAAAGAATCCTTTTTGTAAAGAGAGACCTTATTACCCTTGGCACCTACTGGGAACATCCCTAAATTTGGATGGTGAAGTAAGACCATGTTTTAAATACATCCTTGGAAGGCTGAAAGCTCCGAATTTGGCAGCATTTCACTTCTGACGGCCCAGTTCTTAATCTACAGACAGTCTAATTGGTGGCAACAGCTTTTTCCAGAAGCGCCTTTTGATAAATTAAAAAATCCCCCACAAATCTCTTTTTTCTAGTCTACTGAAGGAAATGATGGTGTGTTCTTTACCCTGATGCCTAGCAGGGAGACAGGAACAGGGGAGACACTTGGGAAATGCTTGATAGATTTAATCCACAGCATTCAAACCTAATAAAGCATATGATTTAAATTTGCAGACAGATAACTGAAGCTCCTCAGAATATAAGACATTATCAGAAATATACTGGCAGGGGAGTTAATTGATACCATTACAAGGCGGTTACTATATTAAAATGCAGTATAGAATGAATGTAAATTGTTTGGGTCATTTTGTTTTATATTTATTTGCTGTGAAGAGAAGAGTAGGAGGTCACCAAGTTCTTAATCTTTCTCTGGTAGGTAAAACTGAGGATTCGCATTTCTGTTGTAATCTCTTCTAGCGACCAGTACTCTTTGTATAAACAGTTGTTTTAAAATGTTGCTGCTAAAAACAAAACAAAAAAATGTTGCTGTCTGTGCTGAGCCCCAGTGGCTCAGTGGTTGAGTACGGGACTGCGGCCCATGGGCTTAGTTGTTCAAATCTAGCAGCAGCTCTCCAGGAGCAAGGCTGAGCCTCCCACTCCCACCAGAGGGCAGTGATGCCCCCCCCTCAAAAAAAATGTTGCTGTCTGTTCCATGGCCCTCTACTTCTCTACTAGGTTCCATAATTCATTGTAATGGTCACACAGAACTCACAGACAATACCCATGATATGGAGCTTTTAGGGAAGTTAACAGGTTATGATTTCTGGATTGGAGATGCTAAGGCAACAGTTATTTAGTTAGGACAGTTTCTTCTTGTCCATTCCCACATACATGCCTCTCACTAGCCCTCTGCCTCTGGGCCATGCAGTCCCTTAGTCTCTGCCCTGCTCTTGAGTTAAGTGTTACAGAGCTCTTTTAGCATACCCCAGAGGCAATAGATATCCAGAGGCAACCCACTTAGTAAGATTTCACTTTCCAGGATGGCTCATTTTTTTAAAAAACTGAGCAGAATGCTAATGCAGGGATCACTAGCCTAGCTCTTGATGGTAGTGAGATTCCCTCTTTCCATTTCTTGGATGGTTCGTTTTAAACCTAGCGGAATGGCAAAACTAACCACTCCCCTTCTTAGGGTACTATTTGCATTATTTGCATAGTCCAACCACACAAAGGGCCACACATCTTATTTATATTGTTAGAATGCTATCAAGTTCCCCTTCTGCTGTAGAGTTGATTTCAATTCATAGTGATCCTATGTAGGGTTTCTGAAACTGTTTTTACCGAAGCATACAGCTTCATCTTTCTCCTGTTGAGCAGTATGTAGGTTTGAACTTCCAGGCTTGCTCAATGCCTAATTCATATACCCCCAGGGTGGACAACAAACATCTCAAATCTGAGTAGTCATGTGCTCATTTCATGATGAGTCACACTCAGTTCAACAGCACCTAACTGTCACCAGCCCCACCAGCCCCACCGGCCCCACCAGCCCAATTGTTTGGTGGGAGTTACATAGAGGATCACTAAAAGGGCATATTAAGAAATTCTCTGCAGCAGAGTTGCCACACAGCATTCTCTCAGCCTGAAGTTTTGACTTACGTTGGTGATTTATTCAAACTATTAGGAAACCCAAACCAGCGGTGAATACCAGAAACTGCTTGAAAGGGTTGTAGAGAAAAGAGGGGAGAGAAGGGAAGAGAAAGAGTGAGAAGGGGAGACAGGAAAGGGGAGAGGGGGATACAATGCTATGCTGAAGCAAATTGGTGAATGGTTGCCAGGAATTAGGAACCCTGGTGGCACAGTGGCTAAAGTGCCTGCCTGCCTGCCAACCAAAGGGTCAGTGGCTTCAACCCACCAGCCACTCCACACCAAGCCTTGTCGAGCCTATGAGGCAGTTCGATGTCCAATTACAGGATCACTTTGAGTTAGAATCAATGTGAAATGAGTGGAATAAGTGGTTTGGTTTTACTGTTCCAGGAATTGTGTATTATTCACTTCAGATTGCTGGTAAATTTCTCTGATAAGGATTGGGCCAAATTATCCCTTTTAATATAACATTTATTTCTAGTATTTATTTTGCAAAGCACAAATCTGTCCATGTAATCATCAAAGAAAGCCTCATTTTACAGATGAGGACTCTGAAGTACAGAAATTAGGTAAGTTGTCCAAAGTGACAGAGTTTCTAAGAAGGAGTGCTGCCCATCTGACCTCAGAAAGATTGATTTCAGAGCCTTGCCCAATTTTCCTCTCTGTATATTTAAATATTCCAACGTCTGCCCTATGCACTAGTATTGTTTGAGATAAAGGAAAAGGCGTGTATAACAATGCATGGCATTTAGTAGGTGTTCAGTAATGGATAGCCGCTCTTAGTAATTAATTTCCCTGGATAACCGCAACTTGGTTCGTTTTTTCTTCCTCATTGTTTGTTTCTTTATTAAACCAGTCAAAAGTTGGAGGGGGAAAAAAAGGGTACCAAAATGGAATTAGAACAGAATTTGTATTGCTGTATATTGATTGAATCCATTTGCTAAAGTCAGATTAGTGAATTTGAAATATTTTCATGTAAAAAAAGGTGTTAGCAAGCAGTGTCTCTCGGCATGGAGACTGCCCTCCACTCCGCCCCTTAGTTCAGTTCTGTTCCCATACTCAGCGCAGACAAGCTCTCCTTGGCACCCAGATAGCCTGGAAATCAGGTGACCCTAACCTTTTAGTTTGCTTGTCGCTCCAAGTGGCATTAACATTCAATTTACTTATCGTAAGAGATGACATAAAATTCAATCTATTTTGTAAAGTGTGTATTTTAGTATTGGGAAATGTTGGCTGTGTATGTAACTGTAAGGAATTTTTGTTTGGAATGAATGAAAATGCAAGCCCGCATTGGGGAAATCTGAGAACGGAGGAGCACGTTCAAAGAATCAGGGGCTCTGTTATTTTGCCTTTACATTTTCTTACTGATGCACTTAGGTAGTAAGTTGAAGCTTCAAAAACGATTTCCTATAATATTTTTACTTATATCTACCTTTGGGGGTTATTTTGCTTTTATTACTTCTTATATCAAGACAGGAAGCATTCATAATTTCACTTATTGGACTTGTGTTTTGTTTGTTTGTTTGTTTGTTT
>PVJH01017657.1:0-47222 GCA_004026705.1 Nesogale talazaci | reverse complement strand
TTTTTTTTTGTGGTGGGAAAATCCATACTATAGGTTTGGTCTTTATTAATATGTGGTTCATATATTCTTTATTTTCATCAAGCACTCTTATATCATCTCTATATTACAGTTGTTGATGAACCTTCCTCTAATCCTGATTCTGCTTGATATAGTATAAGTAAGATGAAAGAATACAATCCTGATTCAGATTTTAAACCACACATTATTCCATGTTTTGCTTACATATCTGCCTCTTGGTCTATGAATAGCTTCCACATGATTGCAATAAATATTCTGGAATTCCCATTCTTTGTAATGCTATTAATAAGTTGTTAGGATCCACACAAACAAATTTCTTTGTATAGTCATTAGTACATAGGTAAACATCTTTCTGCTGTTCTCTGCCTTCATCTGGGATACATCAGATAACAATAATCATATGTCTAGTTCCAATGGAAGCTGCGAAAATTATAAGTTCCTGAGAACCAAACTACTATCTTGAGTATAAAAACTTACTGCCAAATATCTATGCCATCAAATAATGACTGTATACTTTCAGGTAGAACTGCTCTGTGGGTTCCTGAGACTGTAACTCTTTATGGGAGTAGAAAGCCTTGTCTCTCTCCCATACAGTGACTGGCAATGTCGAATTTCTAACCTTGCGGTGAGCAGCCAATTTGTAACCAATTACCACCTGAATTCAGAGATCAACTTAAGAATAGATTTGAAGCATTGAATACTATATTACAAACCAGATGGATTATGGAATAACAACAAAGACATCATACAGTAGGAAGTCAAAATAAGATGCAAGTCACTCTACCAAAATGAGTTGGTTAACATTGAACCAATACAAATGGGAGCATATAATTAAGAGCCAGGAACTGAAGGAAGAAGTCTGCACTGAAGGCATTGTGCAGGCTTAGGCTCTAGGAATTGATGGACGTATTGAGATATTTTAACAAATGGATGTAATGCTGGAAGCATGCTCTTCTGTCTGCCAAGAGATTGGAGAACAGATATCTAACCAACTGACAGACTTTTGTGCCCATGCCAAAGAACTTACTGATCCAAAATAATACATTAGTTGTCAAACAATATCATTAATAACAGGTGTATGTGAAACTTTGCTTAAGATAACTCAGAAGTGATTGCAACAAAGCACCACCAAGGAACTGCCTGCCAGAAAACCAACTGAATTCAGAGACTCACATTTACTAAAAAGAGAAATTAAGAAATGGTTAAGGATAGCAACAGCTTCACACAAATGAAAATTATCTAACGAGCATAGCTCTGGTTACTGGAGTAAACTTCGTTGGATTCAGAAATAGTTTCTGTTATCTGGCACAGGGTCCAGCACACCAAAAGTTCTCTCAAATATGCTTTTTATACATTAATTAAAAATATGAATTTTGGGGGGCATCACTGCCCTCTGGTGGTCATGGGAGCTACCCAGCGCTGCTCCTGAGAGCCGTCGCTGGATTTGAACCGCCAAGCCCATGGGCCGCAGTCCCGCACTCAACCACTTACACCACCGGGGCTCATCCCCAAAATATGAATTTTGGCTCTTTTTTTCCTTGGCAAGTTACAAAGAAATCACTCAGAGGGCAGAGGTCAACATTCCATGTTGTGAGGGGTGTCGGGAATATGTTTTCCTCATTAATATTAGACACATGGATTGTTGCCAACATTTTTATTACAGTCATGATACAAAAGACACTGGAAAAATTCTGCCAAAGAGATGATGGAATAGTTTTTATTTGAAAAGAAGAAAATTAATTTTAAAGATATACATGTTTAAATACATAAGCTCCTTTCTGGAGGGTGGGCATACACATATATAACAATGTTTGGAATGTCCACTTCTTAATTAAATGCCTTCGAGGAGATGATTTTCACTAGATCTCCTGAATCACTGCTCCTCCTCTAAGTTTATACCAGTTGAATTTGACTCATGGTGAATCTGATGTGTGTCAGAGCAGGATTGTGCTAATATGGTTTTAAATGATTGAATTAAAAGAAAAAGAGCCCCAAGTCTTATTTTCCAAGATCCTTTTGATGGACTTATTCTTTTTTTTTTAGATTTTTTTTGGAGGGGGTATCACTGCTCTCCAGTGGTGGGAGTAGGAGGCCCAGCCCCATTGCTGGAATTGAACCTCCGTCCCAGTGGGCCGCAGTCCCGCACACAACCACTACGCCACCGGGGCTCAGCCCGATGGACTTATTCTGACGACCAATTTGTACCACCCAGAGACTCTGAGAGACCGTTTATATTACAATAGTTTCTCATCCCCTTTTACCAGGGCTTTGTGTCTAGAACATTTTTGGAGCCCTGGTGATGTAGCAGATTATTCAGTGAGCTGTAACGGAAAGGTCAGTGTTTTGAACCCATGAGTTTCTCCCTAAGAGAAAGATGAGGTTACCTGCTTCTATAAAGACTTCGTCTCAAAGGGTTTAAAGCAGCTGAAGGAGCTGCTCTTTCCTGTCGGGTCCCTGTAAGCTGGAATTGACTCGACCGCAATGGGTTTGGGGCTATAGCATTCAGTGAAGACTGAATAGCATTTAGTTTTAATAGGAACATTGAGTGTTATCAAATTGATTTCAACTTCTCGTGGCACTGTGTGGTGGAGTAGAACTGCCCTGGGGGCATTTCTGCACTGTCGTCTTTAATGGGGCTCACTCGGTCTTTCTCTGGGAAGTCTTGTGGTAGATTTAGACCATCACTCTTTTCAGACTGTCCTCTAATCACTTAGCTTTGCCACTGTTGTTTTTTAAACAACAGCAACAACAACAAAAACAACAGCAACAACATATCTACATCAATCTCAGTGTAGAAATAGATTAATGTTAAATATGACTATGAAGAGTATGTTCACTTTATTAGTTTAGGGAGAATAGTTTATCTTTTATGGGTCAACTGATACTGAGAAATATTTTAATAAGTCTCACTCTTTCTTCCTGCCACTGAGTTGATTCTAACGCATAATGACCCGAAGGCCAGTTTGAACTGGCCTTTGGGTTTCTAAAGAAGTAATTGTTTGCCAGAGCAGAAAGCTTCATCTTTCTTCTGTTAAGTGGCTGGTGGTTCCTGCTGGAGCTCACCTTGCAGTCAGCAGCTGATGTGCAAGCCACGACACTGGTGGTTCTCAACGTGTGGGTCACGAGTTCTTTGGGGGTTGAACGACACTTTCACAGGGGTCACACCTTCATAACAGTAGCAAAATGACAGTATGAAGTAGCGATGAAAATTTTATGATGGGGGTGTCACCACAACATGAGGAACTGTATTAAAAGGTCACAGCATTAGGAAACTTGAGAACCACCGCATTATACCATTAGGGTTAAGAAAGATGAATATAAATTGGATTATACTTGTTTTAATCTTCAAATTATTTCGTGTGTCACTATAATGTTAAACAAAATAAATTTGGAAATTTGGGGCCTATATTTAAGCTTTACTTACTTGGCTCCCTTCAGATCACGCTATTTTCAATAACTTTTTTTTGGTGAATATTTCACATTTTTGTGAAGGACTACCTAATATTATTATGTAAAGGAAAAGCTTAAAATTTTATATAATAATTTTGTACATTGGTGTTCAAAAAACTTGGTTCCAGAGATAAAAAAATAATATGTAAAGAGAACAAAAAAGAGAAAGGGGTGAAGTATTAAACAAATTGTGAGTTCTCTCTTCTATTTTGTTACTCTACTTGTCATCCTATTTGTTATTCTCTTGACTGCAGAATTGAAGGTGTGCTAAGAGATGTGCAGGAAAACAATTAGGGAGATGCTCTGAGGATTGATAATGCCAACAGTTAACTTATATGTTGTGGCGGTCATGTGTTTATGTTAATTTTATGATTGAAATGTAGGGGTGGAGTCTAGCCTGTTAATCTGGAGTTAGCCATTGAATAGTCAATGAGGCCTCTGTGTGGGCATGGCTTTCTCCTGAGACTTCTGGGAAATCTCGTGATATTTCCCTCATGAAGATGAGAAGCTATCTTCCTCAGCTGTTGGGAGTTAATCTGAGAGACGATGAATCACGGACAAGATGGCAGCGTCTGAGAAGCTGAAGGAGCCAGAGGAGAAGCCACATAGCTTTCCCGATGGAGCCAGATTCTGAAGCTGCAGAGGCCACGTGGGGACCCCTGCCAGCGATGAGTTGCTTCTGCCACCACAGAATGCTGTTGATAGACCCTGAGCCCTGGAAGCTAGGAGCCATGGGGGGACCCCTCTTGGCCCTGGGGCTCTGCACCCACTGGCTTGTGACTTCGTCAGTCGGAAGAAGACTTTTTGCACTGGTATGGGAATATGGGTTGATATCGGACTTGGGACTTTGAGCTAGACTGGGCTGGGATGCTTTTTCAGTGTCCTATTCCTCTTGCATATAAACCTTTTCCTTATATCCATATGCGTGTCTATGAAATTTGTTCCTCTAGTCTACCCTGATTGACACATATGTTATATAATGTCATATTTTAATTCTGCCTATCAAAAATTTAATTTATACTTTGGTATACTATGATTCAACTTTATTGATGCAGTAGTATTCATTTTTAAAGGTCAAATTTTAGATTTATTCTGGTATACCAAATGTTCATTGTATCAGGACAGTATTCAATTTTGACCACAACTTTGGCTACATACTTGATTTTCTTTTTATTTTTTAAAAATATAAAACTTATGCAGCTAAGTATTTGCAATTATTATCGCTATTTTGTGTCAGTATGTTATTAACTTTTTTAAAATTAAGATTATCAATAAAATAAGTAGTTCTCAGCTGTCAGTGGCTGTGCTTTGGGGTGCTTTGTACAGATTATCTACATGCTAAGGAGTGGAAAGCATTTCCTGGGAGAGCCTGCATGACACAGGCATGGACAAAAGGGCCAGACTATCTCCTTGACCCTAGTAATAATTTGTAGAGGTTTCTAGAGAGTCATATATTACAACTACTCTGCTTAATTTGTTTTTGTTAGATATTAAGTACACAGTTTAGCTATGGATTAAAGAGAAAAAGGAATCCTGTCAAAATGTTTGAGTGAGATGATTTAGGCTGCATGCATGTAGATAAAAGCTAAATGAGCCTGGCACAGGGCCATAATTCTGATTGCCAAATGGCAGTGGAAGTTTGAAAGAGAAGATTAATGGCTTTCTTAGATCATGTCATGGTGCTTACAGAAATTTATTTAAAAGCCTAGAAATAGTAGTGTTTTACTGACTAAGGTCTACCCAGTGCTCACAAAGAAAGCTGACTATGAAGCAGGAGGCCTTGAAGCCCTAATAAAACAGCAAAGTCCTGCTGGGGAATTGGCAGCAATTTTGAAAATCCTAGAGAGAAGGATGATTAAATCAACACAAGCAAAATAGCAATGAACAGAATAGGAATTGCAAGGAGTTTGACACAATGGAAGAATAAGGAAGGCTTCTGAGGCCACCCCACCACTCGCGTCGTCATGGGTTTTAGCGTCCGGTCCCACTGGGTCAGGATGGCATTTCTGGCTCCTGGCCACTTCCCTGGACCCACCAGCCTGAACTGGTATGGGCAGCAAGGGCCAAAGAAAACTTCCAAGGCTAATTTGGGATCTGTGAGAAAAAGCCAGAGGATATTGGGTTTTGCCCCAATAAAGGAGGCAAGTTCATCCATATAAGTAATGTAATCTGTCTGAATGGTCTCGCTTTTGCCAAACCTAGAAGAAATGGAGGAAACGCTGTCATGAATATCCAAGTTCTGAGCAGAAGCAAAGACAAAGAAAAACCCTCACACCTTGATGTCAATGTATTAACTAGAATCAATGTCAAGTCCTTGGGTTTGTAATGAGACTATCTCTCTTATATACATTAGTTTATAATTGTTTCAAAGAATTTTATATTAATCTCATCTGGACAACTTCCAACACTGTAAGATAGCTGAGGAAGGCAGGGTTACTCCCATTGACACATCACGGCCCTCTCAAGTGAGGTTATAAGTTCATGGTCACTAAGCTAATTAGTGACAGAACCAGCCCAAATCTCCTGACTCATCATCCGTTTGTGGAGTCATTTTCACTAGAGGCCCTTGTTTGAAGATAACGTTTACATCTTTGAGGAGCTATGGCTTAGAGAACAGAAATCCATATTCATGTGTTCTCAAACTCCTCTAACTTCTAATCCTTTCCAGGTCTTATGTGAGACCTGGCAGGAGCTATGGAGAGCCAATTGTATTAACGAACAGTCTCAGTTCTACTCACTCTGTGTGCTGCAAAAAATAGGTTTTAGGACAGTGTCACAATTAAATAGATACTCAAGTATTTGTTGGTTTGGTGAATTTAGCTTATAAGGGAAAAACTTAATGACTTCATTTGTGGCCATTGAAGATTAAACCAGTTTCAAACACTCATAAATATTGACTTCTCAAAGGAAATCTCAGAACCTCTTTTTTAATAGGTACTTTTACCATTTCATTTTCTTTCCCATTTTTTCATCAATATCTCTCATCATGTCTTCCACAGAAGGCAAGGTGCATGTTCCTGAAAAACAACAGTAAGGGAAATCTGGTATAATGATGACTTGTAATTTTTCCTTTGGGATAAAAAGTTATGAATAGCATTTATAATTCTACATATTTTGGTCACTATCCAGAAAAATAAAATCTCAAGCAAGTAAAATGGTGATGACTCCTTGAGAGAATCCTTGGAAGGATTGTCATAACAATTTTAAAATGCTGACCTAATAGCTTTATTATAAATTTTGCACTTAAACCACTTATCACATGTTCAAAATGTTTCTAGGATTATATTCTAATTTATCACCAATATTTTAAAGAAGATTATCTAATGAATATTCACCCCCAAGCACAGGCAAATAGGCATCTCTTTGTTTAACTTTCAGGAAAAAAAAAATTCATAGGAAATAATACTCCTTTGCCAAAAAAGGGAATTTGTAATAGATAAAGTATAGTGAATTATTGTGAATTTAGTGAATTTAGTGAAGTCCCCATTATTGAATCGAGCAGTTATTGGATAAGACTAAGAATATGGATTCTCTCGAAGTCATCAAGGACAATGGGACCTGGGAGAGCTGGGACAGCTCCAGGATTTCAGACTCATTCACGGAGAGTTTTCCTAAAGCATCACCCCAAACTGAAAGTCCAAAGATACTTCAGTTGGAGGGGTTTTGTTTGATTTTGTCCTGGCTTTCTGGCAATCTTGACATCATTTAAACACGACTAAAACTACCAGTTCAGTTCTGATTTGGTCAGGCCTGTAGCAACTTACTGAACTCCCTGTTCCAACAGTCATTACTAACCAAGTCTCTTAAGCAAGCTTTGCTAGTCTGGCTTTGTTCCAAATATTTCAGCCTGTCCTATCCCTGGTGAGAAGGCAAAAGGGAATGGAGGAGAAGAAATTGGAAGGGAAGGAGAAAAGTAGGAAGGGAGAGAAGAGGTTGTGCTCAGTAGCCCACCAGCTCCAACCCCTGGGTTGCTTGTAACTGGACTCCCCTGTCCTGGTACTCTGGTTCTCCCAAACTTGGTGTTTACCTATGTTTCCTCTAAGATAAGTCTTTTATTTGTGCATCAATATCCTGTTAAATGGGTCTCTGCTTTCCTGCCCTCTTCCTTCAAAGTCCGGAATACAACTAGAGTTCTCACAGAAAGGAAAAGTCCTACCCTCAGTGCAAGTTTCTCTGGTCCTTAACTCTTTCTGAATATAACTGCATACCATTCATTGCTTGACTGCTCCTTCTTCAGAGCAACAATGCCCTACAACACATTTCTGCGCGGATTGGGGAAATATGAAGGAGATGAAGGAGGGTGACTGATGAAGTGGTTATACAACTGGTATCAAGGGTGGTATAAGATATGCAGTGGTAGCTCTTAAAAAAAAAACAAAAAACCTCTGGAATAAGAAAAGCTTTTAACCTCCCTCAAGTGAGGGAAAGTACAGAAGACTTACAATATTGCTTCAGAAGGAAGTAAGCCTGTTAAATCTCCTTCGTCCAGATTTTCATTCCTATAGATTTAACTACACTGTGTTCACTGAACTTTGACATTTCAGTTTGTGCCCCAGTCATGGCCCCACTTGGTGTTATGATCTGCATGCCCCCAGGTCCCTGTTCAAACTTTAGTCAGACCTTTATTTCAGAATCTACTCTTCGATGCTGCTTGCCTTTCTTTCCTGCCCACCTGTATAACATTTGATGTTTTCTTTCACTTTTTGAAATAGAGAAACGTTGTAGTTCTGTATATTAGAGGCAATCTAGCTCATCTAGAAGGATCTGTCTCTAATAATTCATTATTTGACCTGATCTGGAAAGTTGTAGGGGAGAAAACAGTAGAAAAGTCACTGTCACTGTTAGAATTCTTTTCTGTGGCTGTGGATGGCTGAAGTTTGGCTGAATCTTGGCTCAGAAACATCTTCTCACACTAGTTTCCCCAGCAATGCTATGTGACCGAGTTTTGTCGTGATAATTTTACAAAGTTGTCATGTACTTGAGACCAAGTTTTGGTACACTTAAGCTTAATGAATGATCTAGGGTTAATTATCAGCAATATCAAATTATAAGTAAAAAATAACTCTTCTAGTAGCAATATGTCATTGCATGTGATAATTCAGTGTGATATAGTTTAAGTTGTTTGTGCTTTATAGTGGCAGACTATAGAAATATGCTCTCTCACAGCTGAATGGAAGGTAGGATTTTTATTGTCAGTTATATATAATCTTGTCTGACTCATGATGACCCCACGTGTACAGAGCACAATTGCTCCAGATCCTCAAGACCATCACCTTAGGGAAGCAGATTGCCAGATCTGTCTTTAAAGGAGCCTCTGACTGGCTTTGAACTGACAAGCTTTTGACTAATAATTGAACACTTATCCACCCAAGGACTGTCAGGTTACAAATTATCATAATCATGTGATCCTCTAAATTTATCTAAAATATAAATATGATAATCGTGTAGTTAATATAAGTAGAATGCAATTCTAATTAATTAAAATTATTTGTGAATCCATTGTAATTAGGATTCTTCTTTTCACAAAGACCAATGACAGTCTCATGAGTACCCATTTTTCTAATCAGCCAGCTTCCACTTTCACTTACCTTTTATCACTTGCACTGCCCAGCGAGCCTGCAAGTCAGTTGTAGGAATGGCAGCCCCAAGGGACTGGACAAGGCCAATGACTGCCATCGTTGACTTCTCTAGTAGAGGAGGGAAGATACCTTTAAACAAGGTGACCTCATTTTTTCCGCTTTTGATGATGGCTTCATCAAGGAAGGGGTAGGCATAGCTATATCCTGTTGCAAAAATAACATAATCGATGGCCTTAAACATGGTTCCATCCTCAAAAATGGCTGAGGTTTCTGTGAATTCCTTCACATTAGGTTTAATGGACACAGTGCCACACAGAATGCAAGCTGGGAGCTCATCATTAAATACAGGCTCTTTCCTCAGGGTTCTGTGTGAAAAATAGAAACAACAGAACTGTATTACTTTTATCTTGTTTTATTGGTATCTGCATATGTGTGGGAGAAAGAAGAGGCTTTGGGTCCTGTAAAGGGTTTGAGTCTTGGAAACACTTAGGGTCTGTTCTATTCTGTCCTCTACAGTCACTGTAAATTGGAATCCACTAAGCTGTGTGCTCTGGTTACCTATATCTATATGTGACATAGATTTAACTAGATAGATAAATATATTGATATCTAGTTTATAGAGATACACTCAAATCACTGCCATCAAGTTGATTCTGACTTACTGCCACCCTGTGGGATAAGGTAGAATTGCCCCCATGTGTTTCTGAGGCTGTCAATTTTTATGGGAGCACTGGCTGACAGGTATTGGCAGCTCAACTCACAAACTACTGTGCCATCAGAGCTCTTTATAAAGACGCATAGTTATATCAATAAGGAAGGAGAAACTACCCAATATTTTTTTCTGTGCTATGAAGTGTTGATGGACAAAACTGATAGGGCATGAGTGTGAAGAAACAGGGTTGCTTTTTTCTGACCCCTTCCCTATTTCTTATAGTCTTTCCCTTCTGAATCCAAATGTCCTTTAGACATTTCAACATTAATAAGCATGAAATGAATTCTTTGCTGTTTTCCATAAATGTACATCATTCTTTATCTCAGTATGTGAGCCCCAAGCTCATGTGCTTGCTCAAATAAAAAATCTGGCAAATATCCATGATTTCTCTGTTGCTCTCGTGTGATTCAAAGGAACAGGAATCAAGTTCGTTCTGCCATCAAGATATACCAGCAACTGATCACTTTTGACCACTCACTACAAATGATTCAAGTGCATTCACCTCCCTTCTCATTTGAGTTTTTATCAAGTCTCTTAGCTTGTATTTTTTTCCTTTCTACTGTGTTCCTGCACTGAAAGATTACCACGGCAGCCAGTGATCCCTTCGTTGTTAGTGTAGGTCTTATTATAATTCTACGTAAGGGTTCTTACAATGGTATACAAAGTCATACGGCAGGTTTTGCCAACTGAGCCTCATCTTTTATGCCTATATCCTCACTGCTTTACTCCAGGTTGAGAGGTCCCTTAAATAGTTGTCTTTGCCATGGCTGTTTCTTCTACCAGGAACATTCTTTCTCAGAAATTTACATGGATCATTTTTTTTCATCCCCTTCAGGACCCTGCTTGGATGTCTCCTGAGTGACATCAATCCTGAAGATACTCCCCCAAACCCTCTCCTGCTTTGTATTATTCTCCAAAGAGCATGCATCTCCATATGATCATTCATTTCTACTCTGCTTCCTACTATTAGCACATAAATTCCATGAAACCAGAGAATTTTGTCTGTCTTATTCACTGTTGATATTGCAGGGTTTAGGACGGGGCACACTATACAATAAATCTTTGATAAGTATTTGCTGAATTAGTGAGTGGATTAGGTTGCCATCAGTGTACAACATGGGATCTGATAATAGGCATGTCAATGTAATTTTTTCTCATATGACTAGCTCAAGTAATGCTATAGGAGAGAGTGAGGGGCCACAGTAACGACTCCACCAAGTGTGTGGGAAGCAGGCAGAGGTATTTGTGTACAAGAGAACTCCTTCTGCTTATTCTAACCTAACTTTGGGTTATCTAAGAGACAGTTGAGGACAGTGGTTCAGAATGAGAGGTGCTGGAGTAAATGGACCAGGGTTTGTTGTGAACCTTGGTTCTAACTCTTTGTCTGTATAGTTTGGTTGTCATGAATATTACTGATTCTCTATTTTCTTACCTTAAAAATGGGAATAACAATGGAGTCCTCCTTACAGAGTTGTTGGAAGGATTAAGAGCAATAGTGTCTGGAAAGGTGCTAGTACTGGCTCCGGCATGTATTAAAGCATAGCCATATTAATTGTTACTATTGTTAGTTTTGAGACTACTTCCTGATGTGTTATATAACTTCCCAGCTGTACAAATCTGGTAAGGAGAATTGTGAAATTGGAGAGGACTCCTAATTTATCCTCTGAGGTATGAAATTGGATTACTCCACACTGTTGATTTATTTGAGGGCTTTCTTTCAGTTGTTGACATAGAAATGAAAGTTAAACACACAGTGTTGACCTCTGTTTTACCCATTTAAAGGCATCAAGCCGTAGTTCTCATGCTTGAATCTTGAATTCATCTGCTTCATGTACCACCAGTCAGAGATGGCGGTCGGCAAGGTGTTCTTGAGAAAGGTTTCAAATCGGGTGATAAACAACATGTCCCATGGGTATCCATCGTCCCACACCCTACTCATCACCCAGGAGCCACTTCTGGAGCCGATGATGACCTTGAAAAACACCAAATTCAACTGTAAAAGTAGTGACTTCTATGGTGGGTACTGCATTCACCCCCTGCATTAGCCCCTCAGGCCCAGATCTGTTAGTTCAACTGTTGGCGGTGTTGCTTTCATCCCTCTGAGTGTGGTCTCACCCAGGGTCTTGTCCTTCTGAGGTGTCCACATCTAATGAATGGTGGGAGCAGGGCTTTGAAGGTTCTGTCCCTTGGCCCAACTTGAGACAACTCCAGAGCACTATCCAAGCTTCAGAGTCAAGGAAAAGGAAGTTTTCATCCCTTCCTGCAGACATATTGACCCTGTGAGCATCCCCAAATAATCCTCATGTACTTTCATCCACATCTTATTATCAGATTCCCAGACAAACGAATCTGACAAGGCAAGCTTTCCAGGCAACCTTGCATATACAAATCAAATCTTATATGATGTAGATGACCATTAATTGAATTCAAGCTATACATTCCTAATGTTTACCTAATAAATATTGTCTAGAAAGAAGTAATTATGACCCCAAATGTGGCATTTCAATAAAAGTGCCAATCTTTATTCCAACAGAGGACAAAATATTTGGATTCAGAAAGATTTAAACTAATTCTTTTATATTCACTTAGTAATTATGAGACTAAGGCAACTATCCTTAATGTCTCTTATCTTTAGTTTCTTCATTCCTAAAATGGGGGTGACAAGTACCTAGCACATAGACCTTGGGCAAGGACTAATCTAGTGTGATTGTTTATAGAATGTGCACCTCATTGCTTGGCATGTAGTATGTACTAAGTAAATGTGAGTTCTTCTCACTCCTTTTTTGGTTATTTTACCCAAACAGCACAATTTTTAAGGCACTTTTAAAGTTTGGATAAATTCAATTATACAACTACTTCCTGTATTAGAGGCTGGTCAAATAGCAAGAGATTGAAGGATCAATTTGCAAGAGCCCCTGAAATTTGTTATTTTTCTCCCTAATTTATCCTAAAAATTACCTTAAACTAACTGTAAAACTATGATTTAATTGTATCTTGCTCTAGCTCCAGAAGCAGAAATTTATTATTATCATATATGAATAAATTAAATTTCTTTAACCCGTCATTCAAGTTCTGACAATTTGCAATACTTTGACTCCAACATTCTTGCCTGTCTCAGTTTCCCCAATTATTTCATTCTTTGGAATTAGAAGGCCTGATTCTCAACCTTCTAACACAACAACTCAAACATTAACTTCATTTATGACTTTCTAGGTGATAATTGATATATTTAGTCAGTATTCCTTTATGTAAATTGGTTTACTAGAATCTTTTCCCCAGCAAAGGAACTAATTCATATATATTTATTTAAATACCATAAGGTATCCTAAATTTACATATATTATTAAGAATCTCTGTCCTATAATACAATTCTGTAATGCATCCTTTCCTTACTTATTGATGTGATTAGGTTTCAAAGATCAGGTCCTTATGTGAAAATTAGTGTTATGTGAAAATGGAATTGGACCATATCATATTACAAAAGGAAGAACAGGTACATTAGTACTTAGCTGCCAAATTACCTCACTGCACAATTCATAATCCACCAAGAATCATGGCCCTGCCAGCTTGATAGTAACCTTGACTATGACAGCCAGCAATACTCTCATCTCTCACTTTGGCGTTCCTTATTACCAGAATTACTTATTACATAAATAATGTGCAAAATAATGGGCTAGTGCATTTTTTACTGTGTTTGTAAATGAGAAAAGTAATCAAATATGCACTCCACATTCTACATAACTTTGATCATGTTGTTCTCCTTGCCTGGAACACCTTCTTACACCTCTTCAACCTATGGTGATTTATAGTTACCATTTCCAGACAGATTTAGGTACACCTCCTTCTGAAGTCCTCTCTAACGATCAAAACCTTTGCTCTGTAATCATAGCCATTGATGTCTGAATCACTCGATTATTCTAGTAGCAGCTCTTTCACGTACGATGGCAATGCTTACTCTTTTTAGCCTGCTATAGGAAATAGTGCTTTGTTCTGTTGCACACAGGGTCACTATGAGTGGGGGCCAATTTGACTTCGCCTACTAACAACAACATCTCTGGGTGTATTGTATCGTCAGCCCTTGGCTGAATGCCTTAATCATGTACACCTCCCATCCACTCTGTCCTGTGGTTTGCTGTGCTCTTTCTTCTCTGATTGTAATAAACAAACCCTAACCAGACCTATGTTGTATATGGTTGTGGATTGAATTGTGCTTCCTCCCAAAATATGTATTACTCTGACTAAGCCATCATCTTAGTATTATATAATTATCCTTATTTTGTCATTTGATGTAATTATTTTATGTGTTTTATTCTAGCCTCTATGATGTTATTAAAGCAGGATTAGAGGCAACTGCAAGATGCAATCTACTGGATTAATTTGTGTTTGAACCAATCTCTTTGAGAAATAAAAGAGATTAAATAAACAAGCAGAAAGGAGGAACCTGACTCTCACTAAGAAAGAAGAGCTGGGATCAGAACATAATCTCTGGCCTTGGGTTCTTGTGCTGAGATGCTCCTTGACCCAAGGGAAAATTTATGTTAAGACAAATAGAAATTCCCAAGGAAGATTGGCTTCACAAATGTTGAAAGGAAATTAAGACCTTCCTCTAGAACCAATTAGAGAGAAACCCTGCCAGCACTCTGAATGTGGACTTCTAATCTCCACTGTGAGAGAATAAATTTGCTTATTGAATTTGTCTACTGTGGTGTTTCTATTTTAGCAGTATTAGGTAGTTATCACAGTGGCACAAAGCATGATATCAGTGGGCACTCTGACTGAAGACACGATCCCTGGTTTTGAGCCTTCAGGCAATCAAATTTGAACAAATCTTCCAGAGTCAGTAGATGGCATTCAGTTGTACTCCTTAACATGTCCTAAATACCCTGTCCTGTTCCTCTTCTCTTTCTTCACTCCACACCCTCCTCATGCTATGCTTTTCTAGACCACACTCCTAACTGAGTTCCAGCCGGGAGGCCTTTTTCCAGTTTCCAGACCAGCTATCCAAAACCCTCTGCTGCTGTCTGTGTGCAGGTTTTTAGGTTTCAGCTTCAATGCCTAAGTTCAGCAGGGTCTTTTCACTTTGCAGTTTTTATGACATAATTTTTCTTTCCTGGTACTTTTCACAATTATAAATGAGATATTTTTGCATTTACTTACTTACTTATTTAATGTTTGTTTTCTACAATAGACTTTGAATTTCAGGACAGGGACCCTGTCTTTGTTGTTGTGTTCACCACTTTCTGCTCAGCACCTCAGCCAATGCCTGGCACCAAGTAGTCTCTCAACAGTTATTATAGAATGAAAGATGGTGTGAATGAATGGTTACAGAACACCATATTGCTTCAATAATGTACAAATGTGTTAACTTCTTCCCAAGACCCCAAAGTTTCTTCTACATTTATTTCATTTCACCATTGAACAAACAAAGACGGATGGAAGGTCTTGACTGAGTCTCAAAACCATCATCTCAGAACTCTAATGTACATTTGTTTTAGGAGATTTGTTCAACACATTGGACACAAAATGCTCTGAAGCAGAAGATTGTTGAATGACAACGTAATTCCTTGTCAAAGATCTGCCTTGGCTTATCATGCTTATGTGAAATCCTAAATCTTAAAAATGGAGTTTAAGGGCTGAGCCGCGGTGTCGTAGTGGTTGTGCGCGGACTGCGGCCCACTGGGATGGAGGTTCAATTCCAGCAGCGGCTCCACAGGAGCAAAGGTTGGGTCTCCTACTCCCACCACCAGAGGGCAGTGATGCCATCCCCGCCCAAAAAACTAAAAAAACCCCACAAAACAAAACAAAAAAAAAAAGGAGTTTAAATGCCATTTAGTTTTCACATCAAGTACCTGGTCTTTCACCAATTTTGCATCATATTTTAAAAACGATAATGATTATTTTGTCTTTTAGAGATACTCAACCCTTCCTTACCCTACCTCATCCTCACCCACTACCTGGAAGAGGTACCTTTTCTGCTGTGCAACTGATTTCTGTGGCGATATCACAACCAGAATTCCCCAAACCAATCACGAGGACGCGCTTCCCCTTGAATATTCCTGGTTCCTTATAGTCTCGGCTGTGGAGATATTTGCCTTTAAAATGTTTTAGACCTGAATGAAAAGGAGGAAATGGAAATTATTAATTTTCATTAAAAAATAAAATGCTTTCACCGAAGTGACTTTGTGAGGGACTATAATCACACTAATGTTGAATGTCAATACTTCTGATATAGGTCTTTGGGTAAGCATAATAGAAACGTGTTTTAGTTTAACCATTTGCAGATAGATAGACGGATATATTGATAGAGGTATATAGAAACAGAGATGTCAAAAGTATATTACCAGATGTGTAGGTAGGGCTACCTGGAAAGATGTATTGGGGGATTACCTGGAAAGGAATCTTTTGGCAGATTGGGATACACATGATGTCCAGAACAAACCATTACAGCATCAAAAGTAGCAGATTCCTGTTTCCCATCCTTTTCACTAGTAATTAGCCATTGGCCAGTGCTCGAGAAACTAGAATGTTTTTTAACACTGGATACAAGTGTCTAAGAGAAATGCAGAAAGAAAATCTCTTCTGTGTTAGCAGGTGGATTTGACCCCAACCTTCGCCCATATTCATAGTCTGAAGAGAAAATCCTTATTAGAGTGTGGCTGCGGAAAGAAATACATCACTACTAGAATATATGTTACAAATTCAAATTCCCTTAGAGGAAATCAATGCATTAGACAAAGCATGTATATTGTTTATTCTTACATGATTTATTTACATTTTTTTCTATAGCTGAAAAGTGATGATCTATTTTATGGTTGTGTAAGTGAAAGAGGTTACAAATTACATGTAGCAAGTTATCAGGTGGTCAATATTTTTGTAATAAATGCCTGTCAATGTGTCCTCAGATTAAAAAATATTTTATTTTTTCTGGTTATATTTGAAAGGAAACCTCTATTTGATCTTACTGTAGCATTTTAAATAAACATAGATATGCACCAGCATGATACTTTCCTTAAGAATGATAATAATGCAATGAGCACTTCTGAACCCATAAAACTTACATGCCATTTATTTAGAATATTTCTAATGTCATTTTGTGCTATTACAAATGACACCGTTTTTTGGATAATGCTGTCTTTAGTTGCTAGTTTACAGAAATGCAATGGGCTTTTATATGCTGATGCAGCTGTATGCTGCCACTCTCTTAAACTTTCTTGCAGTGTTGTTGATGTTAGGTGTCAGTAAGACAGTTTTGACCCCAAACCTGTGCAGAACAGAACTAAACACTGCACTGCCCCCCTGCTCCTCCCCCCCCCCCGCCCCGTCAATCCATCTCCTGAGGGTACATTGTATCTATTTTATCTGCATGCTTATTCCTAATCCTATGCATTAGCAGCCAGTTACTCTGACTGCCAGTTATTCCTCAAGTGTTGGTTTCATTAGAATTTTCAAAGGATGAACTTTATTTTATGAATCTGCTTTATTTTATTTCTTTTAAAAACAACCTCCTTCATGCTATGTTCTTGGGAGTTCTCCTGTTTTTTCAAAATTCTTAATATGTTCTTACCTTTTGAATTTCTAAACTTTTCTCATTTTCTAATGTGACCATTTAAGCTTATAATTTCTTAGACGGTTAGCTTTATCTGCTTCTTACAGGTTTTCATATTTAGGATATAGATTTTCATTTGGTTCTCAATATTTTAAAATTTACATAGTGCTTTTTCTGATGATTCTAAGTTATTTAGAAATAAAATGCTTTTAAATTCAAATTTGTGGATATTTTAATTTTTGTGTTGTGGATATCTAAGTTAATGGCATTGTGGTCTGAGAACCCTATGTGGCCACTATTAAAAATATTGACAAAAAACAAAGGGATTCTGAAAGGGAAACATAGGAATCCAGTAATAAACATGAACTTGCTCACAGTTATGCCAAAGACTAATCATTGGTAACAACTTACCTTAAATTTTATGTATCTCAGAAGGTTCTTTTTCCTAGCAAATGTGACAATGTATTCCTGAAGCTTTCTGTTATGCATAAAGTTAGGAAAGTCATCAGGATATGGAAAGTCTGGAAAACACATCATTTCTTTGGAGGAGTTGGTAAATACCGACTGGTAAATGCTAGCTCTGCCTTCCTCTGCATGGTCCTGTGAAGATGTAATTATTAATGGAAAAACGTTTTTATATGAGAATCTTTATGTTCAGGGGCAGCCCCAAATAGTTATCACTGATTTTGAATCTGATTTTACCTGAAAGCAAATTCAGTAGGGTAAGTGTTAAATAATTGATGCTAATTACAAAGGCTTATCAAGAGAATTAGGATGTAAAATATACCTCTCTTAATATCTTTATTTTTCTTAGGGGAGTCAATTTTGAATCTTACTGCATCCTTTTGGGAACCTGTGATTAGAGTCATTACTATTTGCTTTGAACCAATGTGAATGTAATGATGGATGTTTTTCAAAACTCAAGGTGCAAGGTTTACAGGTGTCAACTCAGAGGGGTCAGAGAGCAGTAGCAGGATCCTTGAATTTTAGGATTTTCATCTTTCCTTGACCACAGATCACATGAGTACTCCTTTTCCAAAAAGACAGGGGCAGTCTGTTAACATTCTTTCTCCTTCTCTCCGACTCTTTCCAAGATGTTGTTGGCCTCTATGTCTTGATTCCTAAGAGGTACTTTTGAAAACATTGATTTAGTTTGATTACTAATTCAATTTGGTTTACTAATGCCAACTGTAGCCTCAGATAAATTCAAGCTATAGAATATTTCTCACTGAATAAGACCAAGACTAATTGATATAGTTTATCTTGTACTGATTGCTGATTAATATTTGTTTAATTATTGCCTTTCTATGTGGCAGATATGGGTTTGAAACTGCTTTCCAGAATTACTTAATAATCCTGTGAGTGAATTATCGCTCATCTCTAATTAGTAGTAAAAGATTGCTCTTTTAACCAACAGAGCAGTCCAGACTGGGCTAGGTCAGTTTGCAATATTTTCTATTACAAAAGTGGATGGATTAAAAGAGTGGTGAAGCCGGATGTGTGTTGGGAGTAAGAAGAGACTATGACAAAAAAGATACTTTAAATAATCTGGTGATTTTTTTGGTTTTTGTTTCAAATGTAATTTATTGCATTTGAAAACTCAATAATTTAATCTTTGATATAGAGAATCACAAAGTTGATGAGAAGGTTCCTTCACATTTTCATTCTACTTTTTCAAGAACTGCTTGTGTTTAACAATCAGATTGTGATAGGCTTTAACTTCCCATAATTGACTCTTCCTGGCCAGTACAAGATAGCAGTCGCTAGAAGTCGCCTGGCCTCAGGTGGAGAGTGCAGCCTTTGTTGAGAAGGTTCTCTTTGATCAGTAGAATCTGATGATTTTTTTATCTGATTAAATGCTGCATGCATTTTAGTATTGTGAAATTTACAAACGTTTTTATTCATTTATTAGAAAATAAGATAAATTTATCCATAAAAGATAAATTATTCACATGTAATTTCCAGGGAGGTATCAGGTCATCATAAGTCTCCATTATCTCCACGACAGTGAATTGTGTTTTTGTTTGTAACATTAAAATCAGTGAGGCTTGGTAATTTCAGGATGAGATTATATTACATTAGGTGTTAGGGCACTAGGTATTTGGACTTAGCCACTTTTCACCTGTCAGAATGCTGTTTGGTTTTAGAAAAAAGAGGAAAATATATAAAGGTTGAAAGTCATTGAGTGACATTCTGTAAGCTTCCTTGCATATTAATTTCATTTTAGCGAAATATTGTTTTTGAAAATAAGTTAATTAAACTTGGCTCAATAGGTCTACGCATTTCCCATTTCCCTTGTAACACAAATAATACATGAACAGTAAATATTAGAATGCACAAATAGCATAATGAAGAAAATATAAACTGCACATAATTAATTTCTTTCAGACTCTTGTCTGTCTATCATCTATCTATCTATCTATCTATCATCTATCTATTGATCTAAACTACCTATCATCTATCTACCTATCATTTCTTACACAAGTGAATTGAATGCTTTGTGCACTATTTTATAAGTTCTTCCTCCACATACACATCAGACCTGGGCGAGGACTTTCTACTCCCATAAAAAATGTGTCAGTCTCGCTCTCCAGGAACAAGGCTGGGTAGCTCCCACGACCACCAGAGGGCAGTGATGTCCCCCTCCCAAATGCCAGTCTCAGAAGACCACAGGAGCTCTTCCACTCCGTCCTACAGCATTGCTGAATCAACACTGACTTGATGGCAGTGAACTTATACAAAATTATATTATCTTTTAGCTCCATTTCCCACAAATCGCTCTAGTTTGCATGAACTCACATGCAGATATATAAAAACTATTTTATTGGATAGATCTTCTGAAAAAGACCTTTTAAAGTGTTAAAACATAAAGATGTCAATTTGATGATTAAGGTGCATGCAATCCAAGCCATAGTCTTTAAAACCACTACCTACACCTGGGAAGATTTTATAGTAAAAACAAAAAGAAAGTCGGAAGAAAAGTTTATGTATCCAAACTCTGGTGTTGACGAAGTATTTTAAATATACTGTGGACGTCTAAAAGTAAGAACAAATAAGTCCTAGAAAATTAAAGATGGTTAGACTGACTTGCTTGCTTTGAACATAGTTTTAGGAAGATGAATTTCTAGAAAAGGACACAGGGTTTGGTAACATAGAGGCGTAACAAAAAATAAATATCCAGTGAGATGGACTGACACAATAGCTATAAAAATGGACATAAACATGCTAATGATTATGGAGATTGTGCAAACAAGATCAATCAACAAAAAACTAAAACCAAACCCACTACCATTGATTCAAGTCTAACTCAGATGATTACTCCAGAGCACTCCAGAGCCACTCCATAGCCCCCCACGGAAGCATTACCATAATGAAGAAACTATTTTGGTTCATGCTTGCTACCTTCCCTCAAAATGCAATGTCTTTCCAGAGGGAATCTGACTTGCTGTCCAAGTATTGTATCTACCCATGTTATCCATATTCCAGAATAACGAAGACAGGAGCTTCCGAGGACTTCTCTGATTCCCTAGTAGATAAGTAGGCATGGACTTACCATTTAACCAATATACACAAGTTATTTATACTCTGATTAAGCAGTGAATCTACAGAAAGTATACAATGTGGGAGAGAGGGAAATAGTCATTCAACAAAATGAATTTGGAATGCTGCTTAAAATGAGCTTATGAGTAAGGGGGAGTAAAGGGCATTTATAGAGGTTAAATACAGGCATATACATAGGTGCATATATTCATATGATGATGAAATAGATCAATATGCATATACTTATAAGCTTTGAATTAGGACAGCAGATGGGCATTGGACCTCTATCAGGTACTTCCTCCCTGCAAGAACATTTTTTTTCTATCAAATTGACATGCCAGCTATCTAACACGATCACAGAAAACAAATGTGCGCATAAGAAAATGTGGTGAAGAAAGCTGATGGTGCCCATCTATCAAAACATATAGCATATGGGGTCTTAAAGACTTGAAAGTAAACAAGTGGCCATCCAGCTCAGAAACAACAAAACCCACAGGGAAAAAGCACACCAGCTTATGGGACCAAGAGATGCCAAAGGGATCTAAAAGTGATGGTGTGGATGGGGAAGAGTCTGGTTGTGTTTGATCAATAAAAATGTATCTCAGAGGAATTATTGAGAGGTCAATGATGGGTAAAGAGTAAAGAACAACAAGAAAATAGTAATTATATATGGAGATATAACTATTGATATGTATATGCTTAAGGTGTGTTTGTAGATATATGTACATATATGACAAAGAAGCAGATAGACTTTAGGCTTCTACTTTAATCTCACCTCAGTATATGAATGGTTTGTTCTGATAATGTGGCAATGTATGATACTTTACCAACACAATCCTTGAAGATAAAATGGGGTGTATAAGCAAATGTGGTGAAGAAAGCTGAGGGTGTCCAGATATTAAGATGTCTAGCATCTGGAGTCTTAAAGGCTTGAAGTTAAACACATAGTCATATGGCAGGAAGCAACAAGTTCACATAGAAGAAGCACACCAACCTGTGTGATCATGAGGTGTTGACAGGAATAAGTATCAGAAGTTCAAAAACAAGCAACCAAATTGACATCGAGGAGCATAGTTAAAGCGGAGACCCTAAAACTGTAGTATGATTGGACAGTTCCACACAGGAGGGCCACATGGCAGGGTTGAGCCAGGTTTCAGTAGAGCACTATTGAAACATATAATCATCCTCTCATTCTTTTTTTAATTAAAAAAAAATTTTTTTTAGGCATCACTGCCCTCAGGTGGTGGGAGTAGGAGGCCCAGCCTTTGGCCCTGTGAGCTGGAATTGAATCTCCAACCCAGTGGGCCACGGTCCCGTGCACAAACACTACGCCACTGGGGCTCAGCCCATCCTCTCATTCTTTAATATTTCCCTCCTTACTATTATAGCACTAGTTTTACCTCACTAATCCAGTAGACCTGCCTATGTTTATTTGTTTAAGTAAGATCACAAACCCTTCAGAAATAGTAATGGGAGTAATGATTCCTTGAGGGTACAAAGAGTGTGAGGGCAGGGTGGGAAAGGGAAGGGGGTGAAAGGGAAACTGACAACAATGATGACTATATAGCTCTACTTGAGGGAAATGGATAACAAAATGGTAGGGGAAGAGATACCTTGGATGGTGTAGGATACACCAAAGGAGAAGAAAATAAATATCAATAATAATATTTAACAAAATAAGAGTTCCTTGAGTAGGAGGGTGAGGGAGGCCAGGGATAAAGGGGAGCTGATATCAAAGCGTGCAAGAAGAAACAAAATGTTTTGAAAATGATGGTGGCAGCAATTGTACAATCATGCTTGATCTAATTGAACTATAGATTGTTATAATATCTGTAAAAGCTCCCAATAAAATGGGGAAAAGAATCATATGGCCATCTCAACTGATGCCAGAAAAGTATTTGATAACACTTGATATTCATCATTTATTAAATCTTTAATAGTTAGGATGAAGACTACTTTAGTTACAAAAAAGAGTATACTTCTGTCTAAATGAATAGTCAGAACCATTCTGCATAACAAAACGCTATAGACATTTATGGGAAAATGAAATGTAAAAAGAGGCTCACTAAAAAAGAAAACAGTTGCAAACAACTTAATTATTTGCTGCAATCTTATTGTTTCTCACAGTTGATTGATGCTTTAATTCCTTTGAAAGAAGAGAATAGTTGATAGCATATGAAATAATGACTTGAGAAATTAAATGTAATAAAATTGCAGCATTGATATCTGCAATGTAATTTAATAAAGTGAATTTTGGTATGAGCAAGTGGTGTTTCTGCCATTTTGTCTGTTAATTAGTCATAATCTGGTGGCTTGAGGATTGCTGTGGCACTGGAAGCTGTGTCATCAATCCTCCAAAAGCCAGCTGGTCACCCCATGTGAACAAGTTTCAGTAGAGTAACAGACTAGGAACAGACTAGAAAGAAGGAATTCCACTTCTGAGAAATTCACCACTGAAAATCTTTGAATAGCACAAAACTTTGTCAGATGCAGAGCCAAAAGATGGGCCAATCAGGTTTGAAGTCACTCAAAAGATGGCTGAGGAAGAACTACAGCAGAGTTGACCTTAATTGACAAGGATGGAATATAGCTTTTAGTACTGTCACTTGCTGATGGAGCAGCACTCAAAATCAGAAGGAATAACCATAAACATCTACTAATAATAGGTAGAGATATACCAATAATTGGAATACAGAATGTACAAATTATGGGTCTAGGAAAATTGGAAGCAGTCAACAATGAAACAGTTGCTCAAGTGGACTGGTATTGGCCATTTGAAATTAGAAAATCACATGGTTTGCTATTTCAGCAATGTCTCAATCAAGAGGAATGGCACAATGTTGAGCATCAAAAATAACATTCCAATATCTATCTTAAAGTACAATGACGTCTGTGATAGGATAATACCTATTCACAACAAAGAAATCCAATCAATACAACTACTATTCAAATTTATACACCAACCACCAAAGCCAGTAGCAAAGACCTTGAAGAACTTCACCAACTTCTTCAGCTTGAAATATAACAATGCAGTCAAGATACATTGATAATTATTAGTGATTATAGAGCATGCATTTGAAAGGAGGAAGGAAAAGTAGTGGAAAGATATGGTCCTGGTGATAGAAATGAAGAGGGAGATCACAAGATAGGAATTTGTAAGAGCAAAGACTTTTTCATAAAAAATATCTTTTGTCAACCACATAGCTAGCAACTATGTGTCTCTAGACAGACAGAATAGGAAGAAATCAAATTGATCATATCTTTGGAACGAGATTATGGAGAAGCTCATTATCAGCACCCAAAACATGGCCATGGGGTCACTTGTGGTACAGGTCATCAATTGCTCACATTTAAGTTACGGTTGAGAGCACTGGTGTTGCAGTGGTTATACCTTGGGCTGCCATCGCATGGTCTGCCATTTAAAACCACAAGCAGCTCTGAGGGAGAAAGCAGAGGATTTCTACTCCTGTAAACAGCTACAGTCTTGGAAACATACAAAGGACCACTATGACTTGATGGCAGTGACTTTGGTTTGGAACTTAACGTTGAAGTGGAATAAAAGTAAAACAAGTTCATGTAAGCCAAAGTCCAACCTTGAGTATATTCCACCCCGATTTTGAGGACATCTCAAGAACATATTTGACATCCTGGGCACAAATGGCAGAAAACTTGGCTGGCTGTGCAATGACAGAAAGACCATCATACATGAAGAAAGGAAAGGTCATTTAAAAGGCAGGGAAGGAAGAAAAGATTAAAAAGTGGATGCCAGATGAGGCTCTGAAACTTGCTTTTAAGCATACATAAGAAAATCAAAGAAATAATGAAGTAAAAGAGCTAAACAGAAATTTCAAAAGGCAGCTTAGGAAAAGACAATAAAATTTGCAAATCCTGAACAAGGGATTACTGAAGTTAGATGGAATTTGGCTAAAAACCAAAAAGATCTGGTCACTGTCTATTACATTGAAAGAACTGAAAAAAAAAAATTCAAGCCTCAAGTGAATATATTGAAAGGTTGAATGATGCAGGAACCATCAAATGAAGATGGAAGGAATACATACAGTCATTGCACCAAAAAGAAGTAGTTGACATTCAACCATTTCAAGAGTAGACTATCATCAAGAACTGATGGCCCTGAAGGAAGCAGTCTAAATTGTACTGAAGGCATTAACTGAAAGCAAAATTCTGTAATTGGAGAATACCAGTCAAAATGTTTTAGCAAGCTAATGTAACAATGGAAGCACTAACTCACTTATGCCAAGAAGTTTGAAAGACAGCTACATGCCCAAACAACTGGAAGGGATCATTATAAACAAAGGAAGCTCAACAATGTGGAAATTGAATAGCATCATTATCTCATATGCAAATAAATTTTGCTAAAGATAATTCAACAATGGTTTCAGCAGTACCTTGACTGAGATCTATCAAAATTAAACCCAGATTTAGAAGAGTTGAAACAAGGGATTATCGAAGTTAGATGGATTTTGGCTAAAATCAAAGAATACCAGAAAAATGTTTACTTGTGTTTTATTGACTTTGTAAAGGCATTCAACTGTGTCTATTATAACCAAGAGTGGCTAACATTGAGAATAATTGAAATACTGAATTGTGCTTATTTGCAACCTGTGCTTGGATCAACATACAGTTGTGTGAACAGAGCAAGGGGATACTGCATGGCTTAAAATCAAGAAAGGAATATGTCAGGGTTATATCCTCTAACCATATTTATTCAACCTGTAAACCAAGCAAACAATCCAGGAAGCTACATTATATGAGGAAGAACTTGACATCAGAATTCAAAGATGTTTTATTAACAGCCAGAAATATGCATATGAGATATTTACTTACTCAAATGAGGAGATCTTGAAGCACTTAGTAATGAAGAACAGGAATTGCAATCTCCAATATGGGTTAAAACGCAATGTAAAGGACAAAAGAAATCCTCACAACTGGAAAAATAAGCAACACCATGATAAATGTAGAAAAGATTCAAGTTATCAAGAACTTCATCTTGATAATTGTCCATGATAATTGCTCATGGAAGCAGCAGTCAAGAAATTAAACAAGAGATCAGACCCAATCCAAGGTCATATATGGCAGTCAACTAAAAATCGGGGGGAGGGGGAGGCATCGGTAGCAGGGGAACAGGGCACTAACCCACCCAAGGGAAGGGTGTTGTTTATATCACTACAGGAGGGAGAGAGGGAGAGAGATAGAGATAGAGAGGAGAGAGAGAGAGAGAGAGAGAGAGAGAGAGAGAGAGAGAGAGAGAGAGAGAGATTGATTTCAAGTCGGTGCACCAAGATGTGAAAACAGCATGCTGGCATAAAGCAGGGAACTAATAGAAAGAGGTCTGAGGGACCAGACCCAGTCCCAACTACATGGATCATGCCCCCCTCTCCTTCCAAAAGAATGCACTACTGAGGACAGCTCAGGGAGAGGAGCACATCTGATCAGAACACACAGGATCAAATGAAGAGGGAAGGAGAGAGAGCGAAGCACATTCTGCTCCACCAAGCCCCGAGGACAATATTCCTGCCCAGAGCACCCAATGCACAGAGAGGACCATAAGGCTGGCTCCACCATGAGACAAGATGTCCCTCACTGACTCATTGTGTTCTGAGGGAAAATACTGAAGGCACCGTGTGGGAATTGTGCCTGATCTGACTCTACCAGATTGGGGCATAACACTAAAGGTATGCAACTAAGCAGAAAAGAGAGCACAGTATTGAAGTCCCTGGGAAATACCAAAAATAACCTTTGGGTCCAGGGCATGGCACCTCATTAGACTCAACCAGAAAACATGCCTAGAGGTCAGCAAACAGACCGGGAACTCTTTATAGGTTTTTCATTCTTTCTTTTATGCTTCTTTCTTTTTTTTCCTTATTGCTATTGTTGTTTGGTTTGGGGTTTTCTTTTGTCATTTTGTTTTGCTCTTTCTTGATTTGTGCTTATTATTGTTTCTGCATGTCTATCTAGATAAGTTAGGCTACATAAACAACCCAGAATGGAAAACAAGCGGGGCCGACAGTTCCAGGGGAACATTGGAGAGGGTGAGGCAGAGAAAGGAAGTGGTTGTTAACAAACCCAGGGACAAGGGAACAACAAGTGATCTAAAATCCAAGGTGAGGAGGGTGTAGGATGTCTGGTAGGGCTTGATCAAAGACTATGTAACTGAGAGGAATTATTGAAATCCAAACGAAGGCGGAACGTAGTAGTGGGGCAAGAGGAACGTAAAAGAAAATAGAGGAAAGAACTAGGAGGAAAATAGGCATTTATAGACATCTAAATACAGGCATGTACATATTTAAATATATTTATATATAACAATAAGGAAATAGGTTTATGTACATACATTTATATGTTAAGTATCAAGGTAGCAGGCACACATTGGGCCTCTATTCAAGTACTCCCTCAATGCAAGAACACTTTGTTCTAATAACCTGGCATTACATGAAGCTCATCTTCCCAACATGATTACTGAAGTTAGTAAATGTGAAGAAAATTGATGGCTCCCGGCTATCAAAAGATATAGCATCTGGGGTCTTAAAGGCTTGAAGATAAACAAGTGGTCATCTAGCTGAGAAGCAAAAAAGTCCACATGGAAGAAACACACCAGCCTGTGTAATCATGAGGTGTCAGTGGAATCAGGTACCATGCATTAAAAACCCAGAACAAAATATCCTATCAATGTGAATGAGAGAGAGTGCAGAGTGGAGACCCAAAGCCCATCTTTAGACAGTAGCACATCTCCTTACATAAGATTCACAAGGGAGGGACAAACCAGTCAGGGTGCAGTATAGCACATAGTAAACATATAACTTTCCTCTAGTTCTTTAATGCTTTCTCCCTCTCCCCACCTCCTCCATTATCATGATCCTAGTTCTACCTTACAAATCTGACTGGACCAGAGGATGTACTCAGGTACAGATAAGAGCTGGAAACACAGGGAATCCAGGACAGATAAATCCCTTGAGACCAATAATGAGAATAGTGCTACCAGGAGGGTAAGGTGAAGTTGGGGGAGGGAGGGGAGAATTATCACAATGAGCAACATATAACCTCCTTCCTGGGAGATGGAAAACAGAAAAATGGGTGCATGGAGACATCAGTCAGTGTAAGACATAAAAAAATTATAAATTATCAATGGTTTGTGAGGGAGGAAGAGTGGGAGAGGAGGAGCTGATACCAAGGGCTCAAGTAGAAATGATGGGAACAAATGTACAAATGTGTTGACACAATGCATGTATGTATGTATTGTGATAAGAGTTGTATGATACCCAATAAAATGTTTTTTTTTTAAAGAAATAAAACAGGAATTTCATTGGGTAAATATATTGCCCAAGACCTCTTTAAAGTGTCAAAGATCAAAGTTTTACTTTGTGGAATAAGGTGTTCCACGGTATTTTCAACTACCCATATTTATGAGAAATTTGGGCATTGAATATGGAAGACAACAGAAGAATTTATCCATTCAAATTAGGCCGTGGGAAAAGTTTGTTGACAATATCACGGGCTACCAAAAGATTAATAGATTTATCTTGGAGGAAGTCTAATCACAATGATCTTTAGAAACAAGGATATTGAGGCTTCATCTCATGTTATCCAGACAGATCAGATCCTGGAAGAGGGCTTCATGGTTGGTAAGGTGGAAGGGGAACCCAAAAGCAGAAGACCCTCTTAGGAGATGGAACAATACAGTGGTTGCAACAATGGGCCCACACATCACAACAGTTGTGAGGATAATGCATGACTGAGCAGTGTTTCTCTCTTTTGTACTTGGGGTTGCCATGAGTCTCAAGTGACTAACAACAACAATAGTGCTGAGAGATCATTTAGAATTCATGGGCTTCTTTTCAATCTGTAGCTACCGATTTTATCTTCAAGCGAAGCAACTATTAATGATTTGCCAAGGGTGGATTTGGAATACCAGCAGAATCGCCAGAGCTAGTTCATTATTACTTTACTTTTGCATTGGAAGTAACTCACTTTGTACATAGGGCTACTTGCTTCTGGTATTATCCTTCTTGTATCCCAAACCTACGCATGAATATTATTGTCATGGCAGCTCATTTGGAAACTTTTGCAAAAGCAGTGTGTTCTGACACCCACCCCACCTCCTCTCTTTCCTATTGAAGATGTCCTTCTCACCGAGAATTTCCATAGGCCCCCAATGTCATCACTCTTCTCAAAGCAGGTGGGCTCCAGCCCCTCTTCCAAACAGCTTCTGATGGAGGCCAAGCCACTGACCCCTGCTCCAATGATAGCCACTCTTTTGCCCAAGGTTGCTTTAGGAAGAGCACAGCAAGAATTTTCAGCAGCATTATTATACAAATAAAAACAGATATATATAACTTAATTTTGGGACACGAATCTTTGTCTTAGAATGAAACTTCATCTTTGAATCCCAAATTGTAAATTTGAGTTTAGAAATAAAATATAACTTTTGAATAGGCTTTTCTGTCATCCTGTTACATTTAGCATTTCTCTCTAATTCCTAGAAATAATACTCATTATCTAAAAGGAGAACTATGGTTTTAGTCAGCACTTCAAAATTAAAAGATTGACAGTTTAATGTATGCTTTGTCATTGTTGCCTCTGGCTTGTTGTCATTCATTTTATACCATTAAGAATGAGAAGAATTAAATGTATCCATTAAAAAAAAAAGAATGAGAAGGAAGAAAAAATGAGATTCATAAAAATTATAAGTTATAGCTTTCTACTTTATTAAAATATCCCAGTTTATAACTTACCTATATTACTTATCTATACTTACTTCTATGTATTTATATATCTACCAATCTGTCAATCATCATCATCTAGCTAGCTATTATCTATTCATTCTTTCTATTTTGGCATAAGACTTAATCAAAGACAAGGTTGAAACTCATGGTAAAATAATGAGATCCGAAGCTGTCTGTTCTGCAGTATGTCTGGTTGTCACCCCTCATGCATTCTCTTCTTGATAATGTTTTCATATTCTCAGTTAATATGAACAGTTAAAAACCTTTACCTACAAATAGCTTCTTCCCCAATCTTATTCTAAGGAAATTACATTTCCTTTCTTTATCCTGGCAGCATTCTTTTGTCCAGCTATTGCTTAAATATTAAAAAAACTAGATAGAAACACTTAGAGATGCAATAAAATGTACCCAGATCACACAAATTATGAATTGTAATTCTCAGGAGAAACACATCCATTTGAATTACATGGCATTCTCATTCCAGCTTTGTTTGGTCTAAACCTATCCATCATGTTCCTTCTGCACTCACAGACCCTACCCTTCCTTCTCAGCCCTTCACAGTACTAATTTTTCATTTGACTACCTTCTCTTTGTCTTCTCATCTTCTGTATGTTTGAGTCCTGTTCAAGTTGTTCCGGCAGTTTGAAACTAAGAAGAATTATGGTTTCTCTGACCTCACGCTCTCTGAGGGAGAGAGTTGGAAAATGGGAGGGACTGACTTAATGAAGTGCTCATTCTGTGGTCCTATTGTATGGGAGCGCACTCTCAACTCCCTCTGAGAGGTGGAGTTCTAGATCAGTCTCCGTAGCTGTCATGCCCCAGGCTGTTGTAGAAACAACCTCCTGTTTATACTCCTGCCCTCTTGGCCTAGAGTCAGGCAGTTTCTTCCTGCTTTCTTTGCAGCCCTTTGCTTCATTTTATCATGGGTTGCTTCAAAATTTATCTTTTCCTTGCTTTGAGTTCTTTTGTGAGTATCTCGCAGTGGTATCCACATACTATAGAAAATAGCTTTTTGAGATATCTCAATATTGGAGATTCTCTGTCTCTCTGTCTCTCTCACCTCATGTTCACTCCTTTGAATTTTGTAACCAAACACTTGCATTTCTCAAACTCATGTTTTTCCCTTATGTGCAGTGGCGTATAGTCATTAAAAAGGTCAAGTTTCATTGGATTCAATTTGTGCCATGTAAAACTATTTACCTTATTCAGTTGGATGTCAGATGAATAAACTGTCACTCCTGAGTCATGCAATAGAGCAATATTTCTAAAAGCCATTTCCCTAACAACAATATTCCTATATCATTTAAAATGATAACAAAGCAATTATTTTATATAGATTGTCCCTTCCGTGAGCAGACGATGAGCAGCATCAAAGGACATATATTCAAGTCGTTCTTGTGGGGCAGAGGTTAAGTACTCAGCTGCTAAGTGAAATGGTGCTGGTTTAAATCCACTAGTTCAGTGGTCCTCAAACTTCCCAATGCTGCGGCCCTTTAATACAATTCCTCCAACCATAAAATTATTTTCATTGCTACTTCACGCGTGTCATTTTGCTACTGCTATGAATCAGGTGACACCTGTGAAATGGTCATTCGACCCCCAAAGGGGTCACAACCCACAGGTTGATAACTGCTGCACCAGCTACTGTTGAGGTATATCTGTAGATATGGCCATCTAGTCTTTAAAATTATAGCCTTAAAAATCCAACGGGACAGGTCTACTCTGTCCTGTAGAATTGTTATGAGTTGGCATTGTGTGAAAGCAATGAATTCGGTTATTTTTAGTTTAGTATAGAGTTAATTCTCAACGGATTATACCTTTGCGTTTTCTGGAGATGGTAATGTTCTTATCTAAATGTGTAATTTTTCAAAGAAATCATAAAAACAGCTCATCACCATCAAATAGAAAAGGAGAAGCAAAACACGAATTAAAAGAAAACCTAAAACAAAGTGGAAGGACTCTCACTTGGTTTCAAACCACAGTAATAAAAACAGCTTAGTGTTAATATGACAATAGATACTTTGGCCACTGGATTTGAATATACAAAGACAATCAAGCACACAGAAACACCTGATGGTTTTTTTTAGGCATCACTGCTCCCTGGTGAGGAGGCCCAGCCTTTGCTCCTGAGGAGCTGGAATTGAACCTCCATCTCAGCTGACCGCAGTCCCGCGCACCACCACTACGCCACCGGGGCTCAGCGCACACTAGATGTTTAATAAACTACCAAAACACAGTGAATGGGAGAAAAGATAGTTTTTTCAACAAATGGTGCTGGAAAAATTGGATTTCCATCTGCAAAAGACTTGTAAAACCTATGCCTCACACTATACACAAAACAAGATGGATAGCAATCTAAATATAAATTCTGGGACTACAAGAATCATCAATGAAAAACAGATGTGGGTAGTCATGTGCTTATGCTAATTTCATGATTGAAATGTAGGGGTGGAGTCTGACCTGTTAATTTGGAGATAGCTATTGAGAAGCCATTGAGGCTTCTGTGTGCATGGCTTTCTCCTGAGACTTCTGGGAAATCTCTTGATATTTCCCTCGAGGAGATGAGAAGCTATCTTCCCCAGTTGTTGGGAGTTAGTCTCGGAAACAAAGAATTACGGACAAGACAAGGTGGCAGTGTCTGAGCTGCTGAAGGAGCCGGAGGAGAAACCACATGGCCTTGCCCTGAAGGAACAGACCTCTGAAGCTGGAGAAGCCATGGGGAGACCCCTGCCAGCACTGAGTTGCTTCTACCACCACTGGATGCTGTTGATGGACCCTGAGCCCTGGAAATGAGGAGCCATGAGGGGACCCCTGCCGGACTGGCCTGTGACTTCGTGAGTCGGAAGGAGACTTTATAGACTGATATCAGGCATATGGGTTAATTTCAGACTTATGACTTTGAACTGGACAGGTCTGGGATGCTTTCTCAATGTCCCATTCTTCTTATTTATAAACCTTTTCCTTATATCCATATGTGTGTCTATGAAACTTGTTCCTCTACCCTACCTGGACTGACACAATAGGGAAAGACTGAGAGTGCTAATACCAGGCACAAACTCACTATCAAATATAATGAAAACATTCACAACACAGAAGACAAAATAGAGGAGTAGGAGCTCGCAAAATGACTACATTATGTATATCAGAAGAACATAAAGAAAACCCACAGATTTGGGGAAAATTTGTTATTGTTGTTCGGTGCCATCAAGTCAGCTTCCACACAGAATGAAACACTGTATAATGCTCACAATTGTCCTTATGCTTGGGTTCATTGATGTAGCCACTGTGTCAATCCATCCTGTCCAAGGTCTTCCTCTTTTTTGCCTCTCTCCACTGTAACACACATGTCCTTCAACAGGAACTGGTCTCTCCTGATCTAAAACATGTAAGACCGAGTCTTGCTCTTCTTGCTTCTAAGGAGCAGTCTGGCCTTATTTCTTTCAAGACAGAATGGGTTATCCTTTTAACAGTCCATGGTACTTTCAGTATTCTTCTCCAGCACCACAATTCAAATACCTTGATTTTTCAATGGGTTTCCTTATTTAATATCCAACTATCACATGGAAATGATGCAAAGGAGAATACCGTGGCTTGGGCCATGGATATGTCAGCCCATAACGTAACACCATTGCTGTTCAATACTCCAAAGATATATTGTGCAGCAGATTTACCTAATATAATACATCTTTTGACCTCTAGACTGCTACTTCCATGAGCAATGATGGTGGATCCATGTAAGACAAAAATCCTTGACAATTTCAACCTTTCCTCCCTCATGACGTTACCTTTTGGTCTAGTGAGGATTTTGGTCTTCCTCATACTGAGTTGTAATGCATACTGAAGACTACAGTCTTTGATCTTCATTGGCAAAAGCTTCAATTCCTCCTCCTTTTCAGCAAGATTGTCTCATCTGCATATCTCAGGCTGTTAATAAGCCTTCCTTCAATCCTAATGCTGCACTCTTCTTCATATAATCCAACTTCTCTGATTATTTGCTCTGTATACCGATTGAACAATTATGGTGAGAAGATACAATCTTGAATCATACATTTCTGGATTTCAAGCTATGCAGTATCCCCATGTTCTCTTCACACAACTGCCTTTTGATCCATGTACAAGTTGCTCAGGAACACAATGAAGTTTTCTGGAATTCTCATTCTCTTCAAGGTTACCACAGGTTATTATGGCCCACACAGTCATATGCCTTTGCACAGTTAATAAAACACTTGGAGATGTCCTTCTGGTCTTCTCTGCTTTGAGCCAGGATCCATCTGACAACAGCAATGATATCCCTTGTGTCCATGTCCTCTTCTGAATCCAGCTTGAACTCCTGGCAGTTCCCTGTCAATGTACCGCTGCTGCAAGAAAAAAAAGGCAAAATAATTGCCTTTAGAAATATAATTGCCTATATAGAAAACTGCATTACTTTAAGAAAACACAAATAATTCAATCAAAATTGGACAGAAGACCTGGATAGAAAAGTTACTAAACTGTCAGACAGTGGTGAACAATGATATGAGGAAATGCTGGCCTTTCTTAGCTCTAAGAGAAATACAAATTACAACAACAAAGAGATAACACCTCACATTGGCACTCAGGAGGATTTCTTTTAAAAAGCAGAAAACAATAAATGCTGGAGAGGAAGTGGAAAAATTGAAATACTCTTATATTACTGGTGGGATTGAGGAATTGTGAAGACACTAGGGAAACCAGTATGATGCTTTCTTAAACAACTGCAGATAGAAATAACTTCTGATCCTGTAGTCTTTTGACTTGAAATATATTTTAAAGAAATAAATGACAAAACACAAATAAATGTACACCCATGTCTATTGAGCAATTTCTCTTGTAGCAAAAAAAAATTGTAAACAATAAAAAAACCCACCTGGGGAGCAATGCATAAACTCTGATCCATACAGACAAAGGAATATTAGACATCTTTTAAAAACAATGATACACCTGTTGAATCCCTCATGAAGAAGGAAGAGCTCCATCCGTGGGAGCTGTCTGGGATATTGTCACTGTTCTGTTCTGTGTTTTCTTTTGTGTCTGTTGTATGGCACAAATAAAAGGGGCAGGGAGAGGAGAGAACTGTCATAGCCTTCCAAATCTCCCCAGTTTCCTTACCTATCAGATCTAAACATTTAGTGCTTACCAAAGGAGGAAAAGGAATATTGAAACTAACCATATTTGTCAGACCATCAGACACCCTTTTTACTCCCCCAAAGTGGGGAAAAACGAGGGTCCGTCTTATGGTCCTTTTGCTTATGATCCCATGCACCCGCTTATTGTCCCTTGCTGTTTGCATGCTGTGAATGGCTGTGTGTTAGGAGAAAGTCCCACCTCCTGGAGACTCAATGTCAGTCAGGTCACATGATTGGTACAGTGCACGCCTCCCCTCATATGTTAATGAAAGTGATGATGGTTCTTAACACCACGGTTGAGTTTACACTGGTAAATATCACTGCATTTTGCTTTCTTTTAAGAAATATTTTAGTGTACTGGTACTATTTGGTTCAGAATATTTTTTTCTTGTTTTCCTGCTCTAAAAACTAGATGTGTCGGGCTGAGGTCTGGTGGCGTAGTGGTTGTGTGCTGGACTGCAGCCCACTGGGTTAGAGGTTCAAATTCAGCAGCAGCTTTCCAGGAGCAAGTCTGGGCCTCCTACTCTCACCACCACAGGACAATGATGCCCCCTGCACCCCCCCCCCAAAAAAAAAAACCTGGATGCATCTAATGGTCAGATGTATCTTTTGGTCCAAAAAATATAGTACTTCAATCCTTTCGTGACATGTATTATTTCAAAACCTCTCCCCCATACACATGAATGGGGCTTCAAATATTTTGTGGAAAATTCAGTTTTCCTGTAAACTTAAAATATAATGTCTAGTTCCGTGTCAGATTATATATCATATATAATATATATTTTAAATATAAACAACACATACATATATGTAACCTGGCATGTAGTCCAAAGCAATCAAATGGTAATTGTTAATAAGTAAGAACCTGATCTGTTAAAATGAAAGCAAAAGACTTATTAAAATTTAAACACAGTTTGAAGTGGGTACATGACTGAACTCACAAAGTGAAACCAAGTGCTTTCCAGTGATGGAACAACAGAAGTATATTTATCAAGTAAAATCAAGGACTAACAGTACTAGTGTCTGATGGGAAATGCAAGGGAAGCCAGGAGAGGGACAACATCTAAAGAATGAAGTTGGGCAATCCTGTAAGCCTCATAAGTTGGACAATGAATGAGAAGGATGAATTTGAATTTGTTAAAATATTAAGAACAAACAAATTTATCTTGGTTAAAACACAACCAGAATGCTCCTTAGATGCAAGGATTTTAGGACCTAGTGTCTTTCATGTACTTCAGAAGAGACTGGAAAGGTCATTATGGTTGGTAATGTAGGAGGCAATGAAAAGAAGACTGTCAAGGAAATGGATTGAAATAGTGGTTGAAACGATGACTTTTGGATCTGCTGTGAATGGGATTGCTGTGAGTTTAAGCTGACTCGACAGGTGTGTCTGACAACAAGATGCTGTCACATCTCAGACCAAGGGCAATCATTCTGATATGAGTCAAATGTCTCTTTTTGGGAATGCTCAATACCCTGAATTTTGCTCCCTCTCATTTTATATAGAGCTCTTGAAATTTTTAATTTTTTGATTTTATTTTTATTATTTTGTGTGTGTGTGTGTGTGGCATCACTGCCCTGGTGAGAGAAGGAAGCCCAGACTTGCTCTTAGAGAGCTGCTGCTGGATTTGAACTGTCTACCCTGTGGGCCGCAGGCCCACACACAACCACTAAGCCACCAGGGCTCAGCTAAAATTTTTTAAATGATAAACAGACAGTAGGGTGAAAACAGTTATTGGGTAGCTTATTTGGAAGTCATATCATTCCTGCAAGCTTCATCATCTAACACTCTGGCTAACCCACAATTCTGTCTTGGCCTGTGATGCTGCCCTCTCTCTCTCCAGGAAGAAAAGGCAGCATTCTTTTTTCCTGCCTTTTCCAGGAGTGAGTGTGTTGCATTCGCAGCACACAGTGAATAGCCCACATGTCACAGCTGTCTGCAAAGTCACTTTTATCTTCAAGATCATGTGTATGCCTAGACTTTTGGGGAGCAATCACTCCAGGCTAATTAGCCAGTGTTCAGGTGTCAAGGAGCTTCTCTGTGTTGGTTTTATTAACGGGCTTCAAGGTGTAAGGGCTTGGTTGTGTTTAAAGAACTCCGCAAGAAAAAAAATGATGTAAACCATTATGTGCTTTGTAAATTCAACTTTCCTGGTGGATCTAGACGCCCTCTAGTGTGTGAAGGTGTCTCCACACTCCTGCCAACCTTAGGAACTCATGAGTGGTAAGGAGTAGCTGGAAGACCTTCTCATTTTACTTAGGGCAGCTTTTATTCTGCTCCCTTTGCATCGACCTCTGGAGCTCTGGTTCTCCCTCGATCTGGGACCTCAGTCCTGATTGTGATTCGGAGTACAGCTGTGCTCCAAAGTGCTGTCAGCCACCAATTCTTTGGAAATAGATTCCAATGCTCAAAAAGCCTCTGGGTGAACCTCTATCTTTTGAACCTACAGTGTTTGGGTCAGCTAGCAAGTGTGTCAGCTATTTTCACCCTGTAAGAATCATCTCAACCATGAAGAGTCAGAATTACCTACCAGGGAGTAGTGGCAACTCAGGAAATTGCATCCATTCTTCAGAAAATCAGTAATACACATTGTTTACATCCCCAAACAAAACAAAACAAAATAGAGCTTAGCAATTCAATTTAACTCAATGCTGTCAATTCTGATTCATTTGCACCATATAGGACAGGGCATAATTGCCCCTTGGGGTTTCTGAGGTTGTAAATACTTATGGGAATGCAAATACTCATCTTTATTGAATGTAGCTGTTGGGGGGTTTGGACTGATGACCTTGTGGTTGGCTGCCCAATGTGTAACACAGTAAACCCCCAGACACATAAGTCCCATCAGGCTGCAGAAACAGTCAAGAATTATGCAAAATGATCAAAAATATCAACTGAAGACAAATTCATGTCAGATATTTCCTTATCTAATAACCAGAATTTGCCAGTCCTGTGATTTGTAAGGAGTATTATCTGCTCAGCTAAAATCCTGGTTTAAAGTAGTTCAATGATGAACAAGATCAGCCAAAAGTCAAAAGACTCCTTGAATCATACTTTGCAAGAGTTGATAGATTTTCCGAGCTACTTAGACATGTCTGATTTAACAGAAAAGCACACAGAATCTTTCCGGATGTGTTTGAGGCCTGAGTCAAAGAAAGAAAGAAAGTATAGTAAAGATTTTTTTGTTTATTCTTTATTACGAAAACATTTTATGTTTTACATACACAGAAAAAAAATATCTTATATATCTTACAGATGGTAAGTTGCCTGAATTATTCTGGCAAGAAAATTACCACCTGGCCAAATGGGAGTTGGGGTTACACAGAGTCAAAGCTAAGAGTGGGTATACTATCTGACGGGTCAGTGAGTGGAGAGCTTCCATAATTACACCAAGTAGATACAAACTCCTCACAACCATCAGCCGCATGAGATCAGAAGGGCAGCATTTGCCCAGGGATAAGACTCTGAAGGCAGGAAGTGGGTAAGGAAGCTGAATGGAGCAGTAAACATAGGGGGGGGGAGTAAGAAGAGCATTTTTACATTGTGGGATTTGTAATTAGTGTCACAAAACAAAATGTATATAGCTTGTGGAACAGAGCACATATCTACTTTAAAGATATACATATATATACACACATATGTATGTAATGTGAACATGTGATTCACTTATGCTAGTGAGAGCAAAAGTAAGACCCAACCTGACTGCAGTCAAATGGGTTTGGACTCACAGTGACACAGTAGGACACAGTAGAATTTCTCCTATAGAATTTTTTGAATTGCAACTCTTTACAGGAGACTACAGTCTCATCGTTCTCCCACAGGCAGTGACTGAAAATTGCTAATCCTGCAGTTAGCCCACTGCACCACCAGGGCTCATATCTAAAGTTCTTCAACTTGGGTGTGGAGTCTTTAGACAGGTACTTTTATAAACTGAAATGATTTGATGCTTATTTTGAAAATACATAGTTCATTTTACCCTTTATCTTAAGTGTACATGAAACATGCTACCCACCACCATCACCACCACCACCACCACCACCATCACCACCACCACCACCACATGGACCTCTTTAGAACAATGTGAGTCCACACCCATACAGATATAAGCTGTGTGCCAATGGTCCTTGAATCAGGGTGATGTTCTCAGTTGTCATCCCAGAAATTAAATGGTGAAGTAGCTGCCTTGTAGTGGATTAACTCGCCAAGATGTGTATTAAAAAATTGTAAGCGACTTATAGGGAGTTAGTGAAGCATTGGGAAACACTGGAGAAAATTAATTTATTCTACAAATGTTCATCGATCACATTTCTATTTCAGAGATTCCAAAGTCCCTGTCCTTGAAAAAGAACAATAGACCAACTGTATATGAAACTGATATATGATATAATATATGGGTGTTGATGAGGCAGAAGTGGTTCCAAAGTAGAGTTCTTCTTTTCCATTTGAGAGATCTAAATTTGGTCCCTGGTTAACACACTTCAACGTGTAGCCACGTGTCAGTGGAGGCATTAGAGCTGCACTGTTGTTGAACAAATGTTGAAGAGTAATGTCTCCAGAGTAAGATGGATTTAGGAATATGTCGACTTATAAACCCAGCCAGTGAATACTCTGGGAGCACAAATGGCTCATCCTGTTGTAAATGGCGCTGTGTTCAGTTGTGTGCTGACTTGATCACAGCTAACAATTTTAGTATATGTGCTGCCAAAGTGAGCACACTCTCAGTTAACAATAAGTGATGATGGATGCTGTGAAGAAAACAGAAAACCTGGTAATGGAATACAAAACAGTGATAGAATGCTGCAATTTTTAAATTAAAAAAAAATCGGCAACACTCAGATGGTAAAAATACCACAATTCTATTAAGAGGTATGAAATGATAGTTCCAAAACTGCTCGGCCTTTGATCTAAGTATAGATACCAGGTAGTCTTTTCATTTATTATTCTTTTTCAAAGAGGAGGGTCACTGCTACTTAAACTGCTAGCATGTCCTCAGGAATAAGGATCAAAGAGGCTGATCAAAGATGTTGAACAGTTTATGGTTTGGAGTTTTCATCAGAAAAATTACCACAAAATATGCTCAATTGACAAATAACCATAAGTCACGAGGAAAATGGCAGAGATTATGAGAGTCTTGCAGAATTGGTGGCTCCACGAGTAAGAAAGATGATGTATGTGATTTGTTTGAAGAAGATTGGATAGTTAACTTGAGGGCAAGTGACATAGGATGGGTGACAAGATAGCTCCATTCCATTTCCCAGATCTGAACAGCTGCAACTAGTTTAATGAAAACCAAACCAGACAACCAAGCAACCCCAAATACCCAAACTTATTGCAATTGTGTTGATTTTGACACAGGGGTGAAAAACCTCAAATGTAAACTCACTTCCATCCAAGTGCTTCAGACTCATAGAAGCCTATAGACAGAGCAGAACTTCCTATGTGGATTACAAGACTGAAGCTCATTATTGGAACAGAAAGCTTCATCTTTCTCTTATGGAGTTAATGGTTTTGAACTGCTAACCTTGCATTTAATAGTTCAACCCATAGCAACTATGCCATCGGTAATCCTTTAGGAAGAAGAAAGACCTTTCAGGTTAATTTTGTATACACAAAGAAAAAAGATGAAAGCTTGATGTCATTTGAGAGAAATTGGCTGCCTCATCCATATAATCTACATACTACTCTTATTGGTAATATCCTGGTAGGAAAATACCTTGAGCCAAAAAAGGAAGGAAGGAAGATCTCTAATAGCTGATACTATGTCTGCATTTTAAAACTTTGAATTAAAAAATATGCTCTATACTTAGAATTCTGACTGTGTAAAGGCATTTGATTACATAAATTATACAAGCTATGCATAATATTGAGAAGAAAAAGAATTCCAGAACACTTCATTGTGTTCATTCCAACAGGAGATACTACATTGCTTAAAATCAAGAGAGGAAAGCATAAAGAATACAATTATTTTAAATTTATATTGAGAAGCTGGACTCTATGAAGGGGAACTGTGTATGAGGATTGGAGAAAGGTTCATGAACAAACTGCTATTGTAAATGACATATGTTATTTGCTGAAAGTGAAGAAGAGTTGACACACCTACTGATGAAGATCAAAGAAAACAGTTTTCATCCTGTGTTAGAACCTGATTTAAAGAAAACAAAATCCCTTACAACTGCAGCAATAGATAATAGCAAAATAAAAGCAGAAAGGATTCAAGTTGTGAAGAATTTTATTTCTTTTAAAAATAATTTTAGTGGGGGCTCTTACAACTCTTATCACAGCCAGTCCATCCATCTATCCATCCATCCATCCATCCATCCATCCATCCATCCATCCATCCATCCATTGTGTCAAGCACATTTGTACATCTGTTGCCCTCATCATTCTGAAAAATTTGCTTTCCGCTTGAATCCTTGATATCAGTTCCTTTTTCCCCCTCTCTCCCCACCTCCCCTTATGAACCCTTGATAATTTATAAATTATTACTATTTTGTCATATATTACACTGTCCGATGTCTGTCTCTCTTCAGCCACTTTTATGTCGTCCATCCCTCAGGGAGGAGGTTATATGTACATCCTTGTGTTCAGTTCCCTCTTGTAACCACAGTCAATGTTCAAGGTAACAGGAGACAAGAAATCAAGCAAATGACACAATTCTTTGGGAAATTCATTGCACAAAATCTGTAAAAAGAATTGAAAAGAAAATATGTCACTTTGAGGTCCAATATTTGCCTGAACCAAACTATGATATTTTCACTTATCTCATATGCAAGATTAGTAATGAGTAATGAGTAAGGAAGACTGAAGATGAGTGGATTTGGGTTATGGAATTGGTGAAGAATATTAAAACTACAGTTGACTGCCAAAACAAACAAATCTGTCTTTGAAGAAGTACAGTCAGATAGTTCCTTAGAAGTGAACATCGTCAAATTTTATATCAGGTACTTAGGACATGTTACCAGGAGAAACCAGGAAAAGGACACGGTGCTTGGTAAAGAAGAGGGTTGTGGTAGTCATGTACTTACGTTAATTTTATGATTGAAATGTAGGGGTGGAGTCTGGCTTGTTATTCTGGAGATAGCCTTTGAGTAGCCGATCAGCCCTCTGTGTGGGCATGGCTTTCACTTGAGACTCCTGGGAAATCTCGCGATATTTCCTTTGTGAAGATGAGAAGCTATCTTCCCCAGTTGTTGGGAGTTAGTTTCAGAGATGATTAATCACAGGCAACACGGAATGGTGGCGTCTGGGAGGCTGAATAGCCGGTGGAGAGACCACACAGCTTTGCCCTGATGGAGCCGGACCTCTGAGGCTGGGGCAGCCACATGAAGGCCTCTGCCAGCGATGAGTTGCTTCTGCCACCACGGGATGCTGTTGATGGACCCTGAGCCCTGGAAGCGAGGAGCCATGAGGAGACCCCTGTTGGTGCCGGGACTCTGCACCCACTGACCTGTGACTTCGTGAGTCAGAAGGAGTCTGTATGGACTGATTTCAGGCATATGGGTTAACATCGGACTTGTGACTTTGAGCTGTACTGGGCTGGGATGTTTTCTCAATGTCTTGTTCTCCTTGAATATAAACCCATTCCTTATATCCATATGCATGACTTTGAAATTTGTTCCTCTAGTCTACCCGGACTAACACAAAGGTGAATGGAAAAGATTCTCAAGGAGCTGGAGCCACCCCATGGAGTCAAACGTGGCAAGGGTGCGGATGACACCAGACTCAGAAGAGTCTCCTTCTGATTTTCATCAACTCTCTGTGAGTCGGCGCTGACTCAAAGGCCACTAAAAACAGCAATTTCTAACCATAGTTTTGAAATTTGAAAGATGCAAAAGGTGTCCACAGGAGTTCTATGACGGATGTCCATGCAATATGCTACTAGTGATGCATATAGGTCAGCAAAGAACACATGGAGATTGGTTAGCAATGAATCATTTTTCTTGAAACTAAATTGCTTTTTTGACATTTCTCTCCCTTCTTTCCAGTTCTAACAAAATTGATGATTTTGGGTCTACATTTTTAAGTTGTTGGAAATAAGAAGTGAATCAAATGTAATCACCTTTGAGAAAACTGAGCACCAGGTACTATAAAATAAGAGTGGAAGAGTTTTAAAATCTAAAAAATAGAGCCTTAAAAGAGCATATCAAGGACATCTAGAACATTTATACAAATGCTATGCAATTGATACCTGTAGGCTTGGTGGACAATGGTTAAGTGCTCAGCTGCTAACTGTAGGCTTGGTAGTTTGCACCCAATCGGTGCTTTTTTTTTGGGGGGGGGGAGGAAGATGTAAAGATTGCAGCCTAGAAAAGCCGACAGTGCAGTTCTGCTCTCACATTGGGCAATTATGAGCCAGTATTGACTGACCCCCACTGAACAAGAAGTAATAGGCTTAGATCTTGGAACTAAAAATTATTCTTCAAGCATAGTTACCCAGGGGATATTGGTTACAAGCATATATTATTTAGATATATAATTGTGTAACTCCTGGGGACAAACTTTGTTGTTCTAATTTGGCTTTTATAATATTTTATGATATCTGCATAAAGATGAAACCACATATTATAATAATGTGATTAGGTTTGGGTTTGTGCTGAATTTTTCTAAAAGGAAATAAATATAAAGCTTTGAAACAAGATATGAGCACAGTGCTTTGTTTTACAGGCAGTTCCCGGATCACAAATGCCTGTTTATGGACAACTCCTACTCACCCTTTGATGGAGGCCTCTGAAAGGATTATGTTGTGGCCAATGAAGAGAAACAGAAACAGACCAAAGTTTTCACTATTTCGATGATTCATCATTGGTAACTAGAGGGAAAAATTATAGGTCCAAGTCCTGAAAGTGGTGACTCAGAAAAGGCATCGTGAACCCCCTCAGAAGCCTAATATAAGAGATTTGATTACTGTCAAGCGGTGGAGAGGCAAATACATTAAAAGTGACATGGTTGATGACCATCTCTGAGTTGAGTACCTTGATCTGTGAGCTTCATTGGTTATGCCTGACCTGGGAAGAACCAGTTGGAAGCACTGCATTGAAGCCGTTGAACGAACCCTTTTCAAAACAATTTTTTGTTGTTGTTACAATCACTATCACTTGCTGCATATACCCTTTTTAAGTCATTGAAAAAGTGCTATAAGCCTTTTCTGGCATCAAAGCCGGGGAGTAGAAATTTCTGGCCCTCAAAATCATCAATACCAGCTAACATGACATGCCTCACCAGAGAAACAGTCACAATAAGGGTGAGCTAATTCAGTGCATGACCTGTAATGGCCTTCACGACTAGTTGTGAACATTTTTTAAGGTGTCTGTTAGTCATTTGAGTGTCATTTTTAGTGAAATGTTTGCTCATGTCTTTTGCCCACTTTTTAATTGAATTAGGTATCTTATTTTCTTATTGGGGTGTTACAGAATTGTATAGGTTTTATTAAATAGTCCCTGTCTATTGTGTTATTGCCAACATTTCCCCCCCTGGTTTGTGGGGTTTCATTTTACTATTTTGATGAATTCTTTTGATGTGCACAGGGAATTAATATATATTAGGCCCCAGTCATCTATTTTGTGTTCTGATGAATGTACTTCCTTTATATAATTGGTAGTCTGTGGGTAGATGGTGTATTTTTAGGTAATTGTCAATTTCTTCTAGATTATCAAATATATTGGTTTAGTCTTTCATAGTCCTATTCTTATTCTTATTTCATTTGGATCTGTTGTGGTATTGCCCTTTTCATCTCTATTATATCTTTTCTTTCTTTTCCTTTGTTAAGTGTGAATGGTGTATACACTTTGTTAAGTTTTTCACAGAACCAACATCCTGTCTTGTTATTTTTGTCATTGTTTTGATTTCTACTTTACTTCTTCTTTAATCTTTATGAATTCTGTTGTTCTGTAGTTGTAAGGTTTATGCTGTTGCCCTTGTTCCACTTCTTAAAGGTAAAATGTTATTTTGTATTTCCCCTTTTTGTGTATGCATTGATTGCTATAAATTGTCCCCTGATAACTGCTTTTGCTGTGTCTTAAAGGTTTTGGTATGTTATCATTCTCATTTTTTTTTCAAGGAATTTCTTAATTTTATCTTTTAAAAAATTGTATCTTTTTTTTTACATCTATTTCCTTGTCACTTTTAAAGAGTATGCTGTTCATGCTAATGTGAATGAATTTTATGGTCCTATTCTATTTTTGGTTTTTGATTTTATAATGCTGTAGGATCTCAATGCCTCTGGATTTTTAAGACTTGCTTTGTGCCCTAATGTGATCTGTTCTAGAGCATGGACCAGGTGAACTAAAGAGGAATATATACTGTATACTATTCAATGGAGTGCTCTGTGTATGTCTAGGAGGTCAAGAGGGTTGATTGTGTTGTCTAGTTCTATTTTTTTAGTGAATTTCTTTCCTGATGATCTGCCTTTCCTTGAAAGTGATATATTGACATATTCTACTATTATTGTTGCATTTTTTTTCTTCAACTCTGTGAAGTTTTGACTGACCCATTTCCTGGGCTTTTCATCATGTGCATATGTGTTCATTATGGTAATATGTTCTTGATCTCATGTTTCTTTAATCATTATATAGAGTCCATGTTTTCAGAAGAGACCAGTCCCTGGAGAAGGGCATCACCCTTGATAAGGTACAGGGGAAGCGAAGAGGAAGAACTTTGACAAGATGGGTTGACACAGTGACTTCAACAATAGGCTCAAATATAGGAGCAATTATGAGGATGCTGCAGGACAGAACAGATTTGCATTCTGCAGTGCATAGGATCCCTGGTAGTGTGGTAGCTATATATTCAGATGTTATCTGTGTGGTTCGCAGTTCAAATTCACCAGCTGCTCTAAGGGAGGAATCCTGGGTTTTCTATACTCACAGGGGTCGCTATGAATCAACACTGAGTCCATGGCAGAGATTTTGGGGTTTTTAGTCCATAGGATGGTTGTGAATCAGAACTGACTCAACAGCACCTAAAACACCAACAGTGCCCATTCTTATCACGCATAAGTCTATTTGCTTTGAAGTTGACCTTTTCAGAGATTAATATTGCAGCTCCATTCTTTTTATGGTTGCCATTGGCTTGGTAGTATTCATTTTAACATTCTTTGATTTTTTTTAGTCTAATTTTGTTTTGAATTTGAGGTGTGTTTCTTTTAGGCATCATGTAGAAGGTTCTTTTTATCTTTTCATTGGTCTGTTATTTTTTAATTGACATATTTAAACCACTAACATTCTATATCATTATGGATATATGCAGAAGTGTTGCTGTAGTTTTATGGTGTATGTGTGGTTTTTCCTTTTCTTTTTTTTGTGGTTTATTGGTATGTTTCTTCCTCTCCTAATTCTGTGCTGTTTTGAATGTTTTATTGTATAGGTTCTTGGGTGGTTTTATCCTGTGTGATGCTCTCAGGGCTGCTAATGTTTATATATCCCAATGTCCATAGTCGTCCTATGATTATATCTTGTAATGTTGGTCTTATTTTCAGGGATTCTTCTAAATTTTTTTTGTCTAGAATTACCATTATTTCTTTCTCATATTTGAGAGATCATTTTGCTACATATAGGATTCTTGGATGGCATTTTTTTCTTTCAAAATTTGATATTGATCATGCCATTTTCCTGCTTACATAGCTTCTCCTGAGAAGTCTGAGATTAACCTTACAGGTGACTATTAATTTTTCCCTAGCTGCTCCTAGGATTCTCTACTTTGTCTTTAAATTGGTTTGTGTATTAGTCTGGGTACACTAACACATTATGGTACCTCGGGAGTGGGGTACTAGAGAAAAAAATCCCTGGAGAATAGATGCTTGTTTGACCTCTGCCTCATGGTAGTTTTTCTTCTTTGGCTAGCCAGAGGTGAGATGTTGCCATGTAGTTAACTGGGTTGTTTTCTGGAAAGAATATGTGAAGTTAAAGTTTTCTTTTCTTTTCTTTTCTTTTCTTTTTTTGCATTTGCTTATTCCTGCTTCAAATGGGAGGATAAATGAATGAAGTGGCTGGCTTACAGACTTTCATAGGTGAGGGAGTATATTTATAAGATTATGTTGTAGGTGTTCATTTAACATCAATTGTTAAACATAGAATATTGTTTTGCTCACTTATAGAATATTATGCTTCAATGAGGCCTTGACACATATTGAATTTTATACACTGTAGTCTTATCCTGTTAGGTACAGATACAAGTTAACTATTGTTTGAAAATTATACATGGATAAAGAGTGTAAGTGTCAAGTTGACAATGGGTGGTCTGTGGTAACTACATAAGCTGATGCCAACTTGAAACTATTAAAAGTGAAGGGGTTGAGTTTAGCCTGTCAATCAGGTCACTGTTTCATGACTTCATTGGGAGTGCTACAGAGATAACTAGCTCACTGGAGGTGGGACACACACACTCTCTGCGTGGTATTCCTGTAGACCAGCCATATAGAGCTACGCTGATAGAATGAGAGGCCTGGAGTTGGAGGAGCCACATGGAGACCTATGCCAGCACTGAAATCTTTCCCC